>ONZK01003541.1:0-13517 GCA_900322385.1 Pharnaceum exiguum
GGGATGGAAGAAGTGTGCACCATTACAGCTTCATGCTACCAATTTTATATATGGGAGTGAACTTTTAGCTGTATCAGCAATATTTATCCTGGAATTGTCTCTGTATCAAGCAGTTTCAATCAAGTGCAATTACTTATGCAGAACACGAAGGACGGAGTGAGATAGAAATTCCAAGTTGGCCAGGTTATTGCAATCTCGACTGTGTTCCGCAACTTCAGATGTGTCAAATGGTGGAAACAGAGAAACCTTTGGTTAAGTGGTTCCACAGACACTTGATACCCCCTGGCCGTCTTAGCACTGTATAATTGTATTGTCTAGCCAGCCCGGCATGGTTGGGAATCAGCCAACTCTTACAATGCACGGTTGTTCCTCCCCTCAAATGTTCTGTGGTTTTTTCCATTTTTCTTTCTATCTTCATTATTCTGGCTACAGTAGTTCCCAAGTTCAGGTTCACAATTACATGTATCAGTAATCCATACTTATTTCAGGTTCCTTTTTTTTCCTCCAGAGCTGTGGGATGGATAAGTTCTTTCGATTGTAAAACTTGTTACACAGAGAGTGGGCGGACTCAACTGTTCGAGTCTCATCCTCATCGAAGAGCAGACTGAGCACTTGAGCAGTACATTGATGATTGGTTGATTCATCAACAAATCTATAGAGTCTGACAGGGAGTAACAACAGTTATCAGGAATCCAAATAAGTAATCAAGTAAGCAACATAAGCTTGCATCAGCAATTTCAGGCAAAAGCTTTTCTGTCAACCCAGACTGAATAAGAATACAGTAGACAGAAGTACATAAACTTCCTTATGGTATTCAACTGGAAAGTTAATCATTTCGAGGTTCATACTTCAAGAGTTTGCTCTCAGGTACTGAAAAATTCATCTCTCAGTGTCTTGATGTCCAATGCCCAGGCTTATCATTTGGGTTCAGAACAATTATTCAGTGTTGGGGCCTGGGGGTCAGACAATATAATGGTAATTTGAAGTACGGTCCGGGTTTTATCTTCTCTCTCTCTCTCTCTTATTTTACTATATATGTATAGTTGAATTTAGAATCAGATTACTACAAGTTTGGATGATGTATTGTCAACAAGAGTTCAGTTGAATGCTTGCTCTTGAGTTGTGCTCAATCTAACCCACTTCCAACCTGCACTGGAAGGCATTTCGTTCAATAATGCGTTGCCTACTTGCCTTGGATATTGAAGATGATGCAACGTTCTAAACTGTATGTATGCTTTTCTAGTCACGAAGCAGGGTACCAACAAGTGTTCTCGTTAAGCTTTCTAGGAAACCAAATCTTTCCTCGTGTAGTTGTGTAGGTGAGGCATCTGTTTAGCCGCCAAAATAAAGTGTGTTTTCCTGTTCTCACACAGACATAGGGAGTGGTCTTGAAATTGCCCACTTGCCTTTCTGGACAAAAAAAAAGAACTCCAACCATACTAAATTTTGGAAGAAGGGAAACAGGTATATTTCCTGTGGTTAACAGTATCAATTTTTCCTGATAAGTAAGTATCCTAGGTGAAAATGACATGAACTGTGTTGTTCAATTGTCAAAGGAATTAGATTCTTTGATAACCATCGAAGTCATTTTCTTTATTTTGATACTGAAAAGCATCTTTCTTAGGCAGATGATTATAAGCCTATTCATTTTCTTATTGAGATTTGGGTAAATACAAACTCTACGTCAGAATAAAGTAGAAGTACAATGGAAAAAGGCAAGGAACAATAGAAAAAACAAGTTTGGAAGCTATAAGAATCCTTGCACACAAAGTTATTCACCAGGACCACCAGATGCTCACAACCAAGCTTGTGCTAGTTGAAGACTTCAAGCACATAATAGAGGAGAATGAGCAGAGGGAGCAGTTATCATCTCAACTATTCAGAGCCTGAATGGAGGAGTTATGTAGATGCGAATGCCTCTCTATTAGCTCGATCTAGGCATTTTGGATTTGATCAACTGTCTTCGGCAAACCAAGGTTGTGTACGCGATATTCCTCCACCATCGCCTGGAAATCAGCATTTTGGACTGGATTATCAGTCCTCAACGCATCGAGGCTATGGAGACGGTCGATTATCCTCATCACCACTAGGAAATAGGCACCTTCTTTACTGCCCTTCATTTCAAGATGTAAGGCTACGAACGACGTAGCTGTAGCCAGTTTTAAATATAAAAAAACTATTTTTAGTTGCTGATGTTACATGTTCATTTCTGCTGGCAGAACACAGGAGTTGCTGCACCTTCCGAACACAGGCCTTTTGAAGAAAGCCTTTCTGTTAGACCTGTCAGCCAAACAAGGTAAAACTGGTTATTCATGACTGCAGTGTATTTATAATTTTCCCCAGTGAATCAAGAATTTTGATGTTCGTAAAATAGGTAATTGATTGTCGTCCATTTCCAAAAGAGTTTGGTCCGGGGTAGTATAAGGCTAATGTTTATACTTTAATTTGGTCGGCATACTTGGCATTTTGCAATAGTTCATAATCACCTAAAGTTGAAAGTTTGAGTTAATTCTTTCAACTTCATAGACCCTAGACCTAATTAAAAATATTACCTTATATTATCCATTGAATGAGGATTTACACTCTGCTGTTGTTGTATTTGGCATTTGCCTCACTGCCTCACGGTACAAATAGAAGATAAGACTTGAAATGTAGCTAATGTGCTCATATTTCTGCCTGTCAAAGTAGGAAGCCAGAGTCTACCCTGGCCCTGGTTACTATTTAGTTTGTAGTTCAGTTCTACTGCCTAGGCCTATTGTATCCTTTGTCCAAAGGAAAAGGTAAGCTAACTCTTGAACTTTAATGGCGAGAACACCAATTATTGCAGAAAATAACAGCTGAACTGCTAAATATATGGTATAATTTTGTGAAAACTGCAGCATTCATTCAGACCGTCCTTTACCAAGAACTCCACCACCTGTCATACTTGTTAGAAGGACCATGGCTAGAGGATCACGCTCTCACTTTCCTTTAGTTTCGCCCACAATTATCGGCCGAGAAAATCGGCATTCACCTCCAGAGATGGATGAATCAGAGCTAACCAAAGAAGAGCAACAAATTGTCCTGAATAAGCTCAGAAAAGAGGTGTACAACCCTATGCCAAAGATGTCACCTAAAAGAGTAAGTGTATACCTCTACTATAGAGATTTTAACAGGCATCCTAGCGCGAAAGTGAAGGATAAGGACAAACAGACTGATGAAGACGGGAAAAGATGTGCTGTCTGCTTAGAGGATTTTGAGCCTCGAGAAGAAGTAATGCTTACGCCTTGTGATCACATGTTCCATGAAGAATGCATTGTTCCATGGGTGAAGGATCATGGGCGGTGCCCTGTTTGCAGAGCTACTTTTCACGAGAAGAAAGGGAGTGGCTCGGCTATGAACAACAATAGAGGAAGTGCGTTACTGACTAGTGTGACTACAGATCATGATCTGTTTGCAAGTGACCTTATTTCACTAATGCAAGCAATGGGTCATGTCTATCCCTGGGGAATTTAGTGTCCTTGATAGTTTTTAGCTGGCAATGACATACTCTACATTGTTAGCTGTACGTGTGTAAGGTAAGTATGTGTTCTACACTTCTACAAACTATAGGCAGTTTATAATGTAGTTCAAACAACAATGTAACTCACAGAACGAAGCATCAGAACACTATAAACTTTCAATGTTACGTTTCAAGAGTGAACTACGTAGTATCTGGAGTTTCAAAAGCATCTGCTTACATTCTGTTTAAAATGTCTCACCCTAGCTCAATTTCATGCTAATGAACCTGCAGGGGGGCAAATGGGCAATTCATATACGGAGTACTATCTACATTGCAGCTAATCTACGACAAATGCTGAAATAGAGAGCTAAGCTACAACAACAACAACAACAACAACAACAACAACATCTCAGTCAAATCTTATCTCAGATGGGGTACTGAGGGAGTTTGATGTACGCAGCCTTACCCCGAAAATTCGGGAGACTGTTTCCAGAATGACCCACTTAGTACCTAATGAGAACCTCTCTGTGTAATTGATCGACACGCTAAATAAACTATCCTTCAGCAGCAGATTAAATATAGTCAAGAAGAATAAGCGATTTGTCCAAATGGTTCAAAGTTTTCCATCAATTTTATTTGGCAAAACATCAAATAACAAAGTTAAAGGGCCCTCCGCCCCTCTGCATCATCCATAATTAAAAATGTCAAGGGCACTCCGTCCCTCTGCATCATACATAAGTAACATACACTGGAAATGTCAAGGGCGGCGCTGCGCCTCTAGAGCCAATACTACAAAAGGCATAATACTGGAATCTTCGTCCCATGCTAATGCTTCCATAAGATGTATATCATTATCATCGGGACGCATTGGCACAAAAGGCTCAAATGGCAGGACTTCATCAGATGGTTCCCTCATAAATGCACCTAGTACATCAGTGGCCGAGCTAGGAATCTGTCATAGGGGGATAAACAATCAAATGATCAACTCAATTACTCAATTCATTTCGGGGGGCCATTCCATTTAAAATAACCGACATCACTTCATATTATTGCTTACAACTTCTTAAAAAACAAAGATTACAATGAAACATTCAAGAGGAAAATTTATATGTACACATTTTATAGATAAGACAGAGTTACTAATGACCAAAATGGGACACTAATCAACATTTTTTGTCGTAATTTACCCCGTTTAATATATAAAACATGGCACACAAGTTTTTTTTATTGTAAACATTCCAAGAGGCTTATAATTCTAAAATAAATTACAAATTAACTAAAAATATTACTTACAATTGTATTTTACGAGTTTTCATACTAATTTGAAAACGTCTTATCACATTAATATTAGTAAATTGCTTAAAAAAACCTTTCTTGGCATAATTAATCACACCATCATTCAATCTTTGTCAAGGTCTAACAACTGAATATGAAAATTTTGTTTAATTTGAGTGTTTTAATTTCCACGTTTTGGTGCTTGTGTTTCTTTTTTTTTTGAAAAAAAACTTTGTAACTTTTTCTAAACTCTCTGTCCCTGGTATAATAATGGTCACTAATAATAATGGAATAATGATAATGACAGTAGTGGTGGTAGTGGTGGTGGTGGTGAGTAGTAGTAGTAGGGAATAAAGATCAATAAATGAAAAAAAGTTACTAATAACCGATAACATGTATAGGAAATCCTTGAGTTCATTTCGTGACCATACTAATTATAAAATTTTTTCAGGAAAGATAGTGTATTTGAGGTTTTCTTGTGTGCAGAGATAGTGAAATAAGGGATTGTGCGAAGAAAGATAGAGGTTGCGGATTTCATGGGATAGGAGGAAGTGGAATGAGGAGAGAGAGTGGAGATGGGGGGTTTGTTTTTGTGAGGAGAGAGAGAGAGAGTGACTAGTGGAATTGAGATAGAACTGCATCAAGGGTTGGCCCTAAGACCGTTTCTGTTCGTCACAGTTATGGATGAATTAATCAAAGGGATCTAGAGAGATTCTTTTGGTGTATGCTATTTGCGGACGATATTATTCGGGTAGACGAGACACAAGTTGGTCAATGCCAAGTTAGAAGTATGGAGAAACAATTTTGAATCAAAAGGATTGAGGTTGAGTATAACAAAGATCGATTATATGTGGTGCAATTTTAGCGGCATGGGGCAGTAGGAGGAAGTGAGTATCGGTTCGTATGACATTCCCAGAGTTGATCATTTCAAGTAACTTGGTTGTGCCTGCAATTCTTTGGGTACTATGTGATAAGGATATGCCACTTAAACTCAAAGGGAAGTTTATAAGGCTGTAGTACGCCCATCGCTGTTGTATGGGGCTTAATGTTTGCCGACTAATTAAGAAAGTTCAAAAACAGAATTTAGCAGTTGTAGAGATACGTGCTGCGGGATGCGAGGTATTATTGTAAGATTAGAAATGATGTGGTTAGAGTGAAGTTGGGAATGGCTCTGATCGTATATAAGATGCAAGAAACCAGGCTTCGATGGTTTGGGCATGTTAGGAGGAGAAACTCATATGTATTTGTGCGGAGGTGCGAAATGATGGTCGTGAGGTAGGTTAGAAAAAGACGCAGTTTGAAGAAGAGTTAGAGAGAATGTATTAGATATGATATGACTACCTGATGGCCTTAGATATGAGTTTATGGAGAATAGGATTAGGGTGCAAGACTGTTTGTATGGGGAGTAGTGTTCGCACTTAATGACTAACCGAGTCTACTGCTCCTTTTGTGAATGTTGTACCTTATTTTCGTCGAGCAGTTTGTAGGGTAATTATCGTCCTAGTTGCAAATATTTGTGCTTTATTTATGCTTTACTTGTTCTTAACTTCACGACTTTAGTTGTTATGGTTGTTTGAGATTAAAATGACTTTCAAAAGGTTCTTCATTGTAGGGTTGAGAGGGTTTCATAAAGTCTGCATAAATCAGATCTTCTCGATACTCTATTTAAGATGGGATAATAGTGAGTTGTTGTTGTAGGAGAGAGAGTGGAGATGGGGGGTTTGTTTCATTTTTGTTTCAGACTCTGGTTATACTTTCTACTTTGCTAGTTAAACCCACTTAGGCCTTGTTTGGGAGAAAGTATGAGCAGTTAACGCTTAGTAGTTAGTAGTTAGCAGTTAGAAGGTTTGACTAGTAGTTAGCAGTTAGCAGGTCTGAGTTGTTTGGTAACAGTTAGCAGTTTTACAGTGTAAATTATTGATAAATAGTGAAAAAGCTGGGTTGTCAACAGCATTTTGTGAAGAGCATTTTGGACCCTCAAAAATACTCTTTACCAAACATGTCGAAGAGTATTTTTGACTAGTCAAAAACGCTATTACAACTAAAAATACTAAACGCTAATGCTAAATGCTATCATACCAAACAAGGCCTTAATATTTAAGGATAAATGAATTTTTAAAAAAGAAAATACATGTGGATCCCATCTATTTAGTTAATTTTGAGTACAAAGGTGAGTATGTGAATTTTATAACCCACCCTTATACTTTTATGTAATGGGTCCCATTTTATAGGTGTTATACTCAAGTACAAGCCTTATACTCCTCTTTATACTCATCAAAATACAACCAATAAACATGCCCGAATTGAGGTTTTTATTTGATGATATGGGTGTGTATTGTATGATATGGAGTTATATACATAAGTTTAGATGATAGACACTTTAGCATGTATATATACAGTTTCACACAAATTGTATTATGTCTTATTTTCTTTCATTTCAAATTCACATAATTCTCTTCTGTTGACCCCTTTTTTAACTAAAATACTCCACTTCAAAATTGCCCCAAACTATCAAATTCCACCGACTAGATCAAAATTGAACAAACACACTGACTAGATGACAAAAATATCAAATTACAAATTCCGTGTGAGACCCAAACAACAAAAATACGCAATGCACAATTGTACACATTGACAAGATTAGATCAGTAGCTCACTAGAACTACAAAAACAAAAAAATCTCAAACCTTTCAAAAATAAATTTTTAAAAAAACACAAAGACTTTCATTGCTATCTATCAAACCAAAGCAATAGGCCATTATCATATTGCCACGTAACCATTTCCAAGCCACATCCAGTACCTCTAAAAACATTCTCATCACTCTTTTCTGTTAAATAAAAATCCCTTTTTCTTGGCCTTAGCCTTTTCTTAAACCAAACAAAGGCCACTCCTATTACCCTCTCTCTCATAATATCTCTCAGCAGCACTCTCAGACTTACAGTCACAGGTAAACTTATCATTATTCTAAGCTTTTGTTATCATTTTTATGCTTAGCTCAATGTTATGCAGTGAAACTTTTGTGGGTTTTGTTTCATTTGCATGAATTTGTCATAAAGTTTGCATCTTTTGTTGTTTTGCCACATACCCACATGGAAATTTCTCCTGCCCATCATTTTTCTTTGTGAAATTTTTGTTGGGTCATTTTCATTTAGCCTTGATTGTAGGTAAATGAAGTGTTTACTGTGTAATTTGTTTGGTTTTGTTATGTTTAGAAGAAACTTTCATCTTTGGATGTGTTGGTTAATGCATAATGATGATGTGACTGCAAGTTAGTGCTCTAAGGAAGATAAAGGATTGAACTTTGATAGGATGATTAGAGGAAGTATATATAGTGCTATAGTTAGTTTTGTTTAGGTGATAAGAGTGACTATCTGAATTATGGCAGTAAAGAACTTCAGATATTAGATGCACAAGGAAGAAAAGATAGTTTTTTTTATTTATTTACCTGGTCCATTGGAAGACTCTGCCTTCGAATGTCGGCTTGAACGCGGTGTGATCCTTCTAGTTCTCGAAGGAGGGATGTTGCCTCGGATCTTACTTCAGGATTGTTCGACCGCAGTTTTGGTGGTATCGTTCGCCTGAACTGTGAGTGTCTGAAATTTTCTCTCATTGCTTTTGACCCTCCAAATTTGATGAACTCTTCCAATGTTTCGGTAGCAGCCTCCACCTGGCTTGGATTTCCTGACTCATATATGTCAAGCAAGTAAGGAACTGCTTTTGGCCGCCTCCGAATCTCTCTTGCTCCTTGTGGGGTTTTAACCATTTCACCCAATATCTGTGTAGCCTTCATTTTCAGCTCTTCTATCTTCAATGCTTGAACTACTACCTTTACACATCCTGCCTCTATGAGAAAATTGCCTTCGAGGGTGAATATGTTTTGTATAGTGCGTAGGGCAGTTAGCCTGGCAACACCAACATTATCTGTAGTCAACAATGTTAACAGTTTGAAAAGTACATCTTTCTCCCTTGCGAGTTGCTTCTTGCTTTCATCAAGGGAAGAGAAGCCTTGAAGTGTTGCTATTGCATAATTTCTCGCTGCTTCTGTTTTGCCTGACCGAAAAACTTCATGAATCAACTTGACGCATCCTCTAACTTCCATGTAAGGAACTGTATATTCCTTGTACTGAGATAGATGCATGACTAAAACCATGGCATCTTCTTGCACTTTGCTTTCTTCTGATCTAAGTAGACTCACTAGAAATGGGATTCCTCCAGCATTGACGATTTCAGTGCAAATTTTCCTCCCTCCATCTGTCAAGGGTTGTACCTCAGATACAGAAAAACTTGTGCCACATTGTGAACCCTGAAAAAATAACTCTAGTAGAAGCTTTACAGTAGCCATGTTGACTACTAGTATACTTCTTGAAGATTCTGCCTCGATCTTGCTCCTTTGTTCAGCTTCGTCCAAAGTATTAGGTGGGTTGTAAGGAATCTGTCTGGCATTACACCACATTGAGATCTGGTTCTGCATGGCTCTGTTGGGAATTAGCGTGCCACTGTTTACCTTAGCTCTAGTGATAGGACATGTCAAGTTACCTCTTCTAAACCACTCTGTTATCGAGGCTCTATCGAATGTGTGTCCAGTACCCAAGATGACTGGGTCTAGCATAAGTTCATGCGAGATTGGGCAAGTAAAGTCTTCTGGTGTACTGACAGATGTTTCAAGTACTTGGCCTGCCTCGTTTCTCATCATATAGCTGATGTTATTGGCTGATGTGCCAGCTAGTATTTGGCCTGCATCTTCTTGTAGGCCAAAAATCAGCAGTCCGCTGTATCTCATAAGGGCAGCGAGAGTCTTTAGCATTGCTGAAGGCACAGAGACTTTTGTATCATGATTCGAGATCATGACCTCCAAGGACCTGATCTCCATTATGAATGTCTTCATGTCATTAATAAGTAGCTTTTCCACAAAATATTGTTGGAGAGTCTCTTTTGTAGGTAGAATTTCTACCTGAAGGTCATAATAAATACGAAAAAGCTTCATTTTTAATTCCTCAACTCCTAAATCTGCAAAGAATTGTCTTCTCGGCAACAGATTTTTAATTACTCGAACAAGATGAGCGGTATCCTCACTTATGTTCGATACCTCAAATGGAATTATATCCACTACGCTTGAGATATGCAGATCAAGGTTGCGAAAATAATTTGCCAGTATTAAATTCAATAACAGTAACCTTAAGCGGCTAGATTCCAAACAACAGGTTAAAAGATCCTTCGTTTCATTAAGAATATGGTAGAACTCTGTGAAACATGTTACCGCTGTGTCGGAAAATTCATCAGTGCTCGACTCACCTACACATTCGAACAAGCGGGCAAGGATCTGGATCTTCCGAAGGAGGGAGTGATAGTTCTCCCGCTGGAATAAAGGATTTTTGCCAGAATACGTAGAGTGTATGTGATTGGCAAGATTTCTTAAACATGATAATCTCACTGGTCCACTGATAGGTGCTTGAATCATCATTGTGTTTGAGGAAGATGATGTGCGCCGCCACATGTATGAGAATAGAGCTAAGGGATTGGCCGCAGGGTGTTAAATTTTAGGGTTTCAATGATTCTAAACTGCTTTTATATGCATTAAGTTATGCTTTGCTTTGTGTACCAGACAGATATGGTATATTATCATGGCATACACAAAAGTATGTATATTGGCGTGTATCGTCCGTTTTCTTCCCTTTTTGTTTTGTTGATGTGGTCTAATCACTGCTTGCTGAGTTCTTCCCACGCTTGCATCATATGTCATAACTAAGTTTATTGGTTCACGCTGTTCGGACTCACTGACTAGCATCTTATTTTCAAAGTCCCGTAGTTCTCTCTCTCTCTCTCTCTCTCTCTCTCTCTCTCACACACACACACACACACACACACACACACACTCACACACACTCACTCACACACACTCACACTCACACTCACACTCACAAAATGGCATTTTTACGTGAGGGTCACCATTCTTCAGGGTCGTCTTAATATTCTCGAGGTCCTGTACCAAAAATTTATATGGAGGTCCCAATAAATGAAACCTTTGTGATTTTCTTAAAAAAATTGGTTTAGAATCAATCAATGTGTTTTAAACCCAAAATTTTAGTAAGATCTCCAATTTTGTAGCCCTAAAAAACTGAGAGTTCGTATAGGGTCTAAGCCGCCAGTTCCACTCTTAGTCTCTATCCTTTTGTAGCTGTATTGTTCTACTCACTGTGAGATTGGAAACTTCAGACAAGGTTTTAGTTACACTGTTGAAGAGGTCAGGAACACTATCTTAACTCCTCACTTGTCTTTTTGGAGATCAATTATTAACACTAAGATAACTGTATGGATAGTGTTGTGAAATTATATGTAATTATCATGCAAGGGTAACATCATGTGCATATCCGACCAAAGGTTAATACCTTTTGGAATAACATTCAAGATTCAACCCATGGTGGATGAGTTCTCCATCCCCTAACCAAGAGTTCAAGGGGTCTATTATATTTAAATACCCTGCTCTAGTCTTGATTCCAGCTATTTGGTGGGTTGTTCATTCATCCTATTTGGAAGCCCATGGACCGGGTCCGCAAAGCCTGTTGGGTGTATAAGACTGAAAGATTGTGAGGAAAAGTCACCAAGAATCCAAACTATTTGTTGAACTTCAGAATTGAGAAGTCATATGAATTGAATGATAAACAAATTGCAGAGTCAGAACCCTTCCTACACTTACTGAAAATTTAAATCCAAAAGGACTTCACTTCATGTCGGAAGTTCATTCACCTGTATAAGCATGCTTACTATGCGTTTGCATTCTTTTGATCTGACAATGGTTCAATTATTGTCCTATATGACCCGTTTCTTCCCAATTTGCTAACATCTGATGGCATTCTTTGTGTGAATCTACCCTGATATTAACGTGTTTTCTCTTGGTCACTAGGGTGTGTGTACTTTTACGGTTGTCCAAAATGGCTTCTTCATCAGCATGTCTCGTTGGACATGGCTCATCAACCTCCACCACAAAAGCTATTGTTAACAGAAAGCTACTTCAGAAGCATGTATTTGCTACTCCGTCAAGGAATGTGCTAGTAAAGTCATCAAAAGCTCTGGTCATTAAAGCTTCATTAAACCAAGAACCAAATCAAGGTAGACGAGGGTTCTTGAAATTGCTGCTCGGAAATGTGGGGTTTGCCTCTTCATTAATGGGTGCCAAAAATGCATTTGCTGACGAGCAAGGCGTATCGTCTTCAAGGATGTCTTATTCAAGGTTTCTGGAGTATCTTGACAAAGACAGGGTGACAAAGGTGGATTTGTTTGAGAATGGAACTATTGCTATTGTAGAGGCCATCTCTCCTGAGTTAGGAAACCGAGTACAACGAGTTCGTGTTCAACTTCCAGGACTGAGCCAGGAGCTTCTTCAAAAGCTTAGGGAGAAGAACATTGACTTTGCTGCTCATAATGCGCAAGAGGATTCAGGATCACTGCTGTTTAATTTACTAGGAAATCTCGCCTTCCCTCTTCTTTTGATAGGGGGCCTTTTTCTTCTCTCTAGACGTTCTTCTGGAGGTATGGGCGGCCCAGGTGGTCCTGGCTTTCCGCTCAACTTTGGCCAGTCAAAAGCCAAGTTTCAGATGGAGCCGAATACAGGTGTGACTTTTGATGATGTTGCTGGTGTAGATGAAGCTAAGCAAGATTTCATGGAGGTTGTTGAGTTCTTGAAAAAGCCTGAAAGGTTCACTGCTGTTGGGGCCCGAATCCCTAAAGGTGTTCTTCTTGTTGGTCCTCCAGGGACTGGAAAGACCCTCCTGGCTAAAGCCATTGCTGGTGAAGCTGGTGTCCCATTCTTCTCCATTTCAGGGTCAGAGTTTGTTGAAATGTTTGTTGGCGTGGGTGCATCTAGAGTGCGTGATCTTTTCAAGAAGGCGAAGGAAAATGCTCCTTGCATAGTATTTGTTGATGAAATTGATGCTGTGGGAAGACAAAGAGGTACTGGAATTGGTGGAGGGAATGATGAAAGGGAACAGACCCTAAATCAGCTCCTGACTGAGATGGACGGGTTTGAGGGTAACACTGGTATAATTGTAATTGCAGCAACTAACCGAGCGGACATTCTCGATTCTGCGTTGCTTAGACCAGGACGTTTTGACCGACAAGTGAGATTTTCTTAACTTAACATCTTGGCCTTTCTGATGTTATTCTTGTCAATTTCTTTGGTTATTTGCTTGTGTATTGATGTCAATGTTAACCCTTGCGAGTGGAGGATATATAGATGGTTCTGATTATATGGGTTCTTTTACAGGTGGCAGTAGATGTTCCTGATGTAAAAGGAAGAACAGAGATCTTGAAGGTTCATGCAGGCAATAAGAAATTTGACTCAGATGTATCTCTTGACGTAGTAGCAATGAGAACTCCTGGTTTTAGTGGAGCAGATCTTGCTAATCTCTTAAATGAGGCTGCTATTCTGGCTGGTCGTCGTGGGAAGACAGGAATATCCTCAAAAGAGATTGATGATTCAATTGACAGAATTGTGGCTGGGATGGAGGGTACTGTAATGACTGATGGTAAAGCCAAAAGCCTTGTGGCATACCACGAAGTAGGACATGCCATTTGTGGGTAAGAGAACAAAGCTCCCTACCAAGTTGTTTTTTACTACATCTGCATATGTTGGCTTGTTTGATCCAATGCTAGGTAGTATTTTGGAATGTTCTCTGCGTGCAGCCATGCATGTAGGCATCTGCTCATTATGTGCAATCATGAATCCATCCCCCCCCCCCCCCCCCCCCCCCCCCCCCCCCCCCC
>ONZK01003542.1:0-31916 GCA_900322385.1 Pharnaceum exiguum
CAAAAGGGTGTAGATTGTAACAAATTCACAAATTGGGGTGTAAAACGTTACAAATAAACTTTGAGGGTGTAACTTACTACAACCCCCAAACCTTGGGGTGTAGGATGCTACGAGGCCTACACTCCCACTTCCAAACTGAGTAATCTACCTTAAGGAATTTCTTTTAAAAATGAAAGAATATCGGAGATAATCATGTAATAATTCATGATATAGACCGAGACTATTATTTTCCTAGTATTTTGCTGAAATGCTATTGCTACGGCAAACTTGACTTAATTACTACGGAGTATTAAAAAAAAAACTAACCCATCCTAGCCTACTCACCGTCAAAAGTTAAAACCCACTCACGTTCACTACATACATGCATACATACATATATAAACCGCAGCCACTGCCAGCCAGAGAGAGAGACAAAGTCGGAAAGTTGAGAGAATGGAGAAATCTTCCCCAGCCCCAGCCCCAGGCCGTACCCGTCGCTCTACTCAGAGTGTGATTGAAGAGTTAATGTATTGGGGGGATTATTCCGATGAATTGAAGAAAAGTCGATACTTCTTCCCTGAAGAGAAGAGAGGCGAAAGTGAGTTCCAGATTTTGCAAGACAAGATTAAAGCCTGCCACCACACGATTTCTCTGCTTATAAGTGACATGATGAGCAGGAAGGAGCCGATCCATGTCTATACAGAAGACCAGAATTCTTTGGTGCGAGGTTTGTGCTTAGATGTGCCCATCATTAGGGAGTATCTGAAGAACCTGCAGGATGGTGAATCCAGGTGAGCATGCATGATTAATTTTGCGTATATGTATTGTGTATATACACTATATCAATGTGGAGTTTTATGACCAAATCATTGATTTGCACAACAAACTCAATTTGGTTTGCATTAATATGTTTGGTATTGGGTTGAGATCGGGTCATAATATTGACCATTGATCAAATTGACTTCTTACCTAAATCAAGTCTAGTTTGGTCAACTACAATAATTTTTCAATTTGGTCTTCAGAAAGTCAATTACAATTCGGAAAATGCTAACTCAGGGTGTGCCGTATTGAGTTCCATGCTAATGCAATCAGATTGTCTCCGTAATCTATCTTGCCGAGGTGAAAAAAAAGTTATTCCCAATTTCAATCAACTTTAAATTATACTCCACTCCATAATGCCTCTTTGTTTACCAATGGAAAAACTGTTGAAATGGATTACATGAGTGTACTCCAAATCTATTAAAACGGGTGAAGGAGGAAGATACGTACGAGTATGACATTTGTTTGCTTTCCAGTGCATGTTGGTTTGCTCTTGTCATTTTGCCGGCCTTTTCCTTTCTAAAAAATCTCCTTCAATTTGCACCCATTGTGTTCTCTTTACTCCTCTTAAAGAGGACGATATAACTTCCATAACTTGATATCAGGAAACAGCTCTGATGACGTATTACGAATATACTCACAGAATCAGTTTTTCTAATTTATCACCACGCCTCAAAGGTGCTTCAAATGAAAATTATCACCACCGAGTACGATTATATGTTTCAGTCCAGTCGGGTTTGTCAGGTTTTCCGGGTTTGGATCGATTTTTGTGTTCTTAACCAGTTTTTTTGGACGGTCGTTTCGGGTCAGATAACTTTTTGCTCGATCTAATTGCAATGAATTAACGGTACACCACTACTCTTTAAAAGACCAAAATACCCAAAACATATATGGAAAGGAGTTGAGGAGATAATCAATTAATTCACGCACACAAAGAGTTTTTTAAGAAACTACTCGTAGTACTCTAAATTATTGAGTAAATTACTTTAAGGAAATTTTAATAAGAAAAAATCTTGGAGATTTTCATTTTGACCAACTAAAATGTAGCCATGATCGAATTTCATTATTTATTTCGACAGAGACTAATGTATTATTTTCGTAGTATATTTGGCTGAAAAACCCGAATGTAAATATAAAACCCGAAACCTAACCCATCCCACTCACAGTCTGTTCACTTGATTCACCGCAGGCAGAGAGAAAGTCGGAAAGTTGAGAGAATGGACAAATCAGCCCCAACCCGTGCCCATTCCAGTCGCTCTACTCAGAGTGTGCTTGAAGACTTAATCAAGTGGTCGAAGTACGGCATGAAGTTGAAGAACAGGCGTCGAGTGTACCCTAAAGAGAAGAGAGGCGAAGAGGAGTTCAAGTTGTTGGAAGAATGGATTGAGAACTGCGACCACACGATTTCTCTGCTTAAGAATGACATTAGGAGCAGGAAGATGGTTTATGTCGATACAGAAGAGCAGTATTATTTCGTGTGTGGTCTGTGCGTAATGGTGCCCGTCGTTCAGGAGTATCTGAAGAACCAGGATGGTGGTGAATCCAGGTGAGCATGCAATGATTATTTTTGGGTATTATGTAAATTTTATTTGGCCATTATCTGACAGCTGACTGCTTGAAATTCGATTATGGACTTAAGCGTGCCGATCAAGAGGACAAAAAAGGAACAAGTGCATGACGACGTGCATGATGTGGTGGAGATCAACGATTATGGTACGTACTAATGATGAACCCATCATGGATTAGGGTCTTAGGGCCATGCATGCATGATATATGATCTTTATTTCATGAAGACCTATATAATTTCAACAGTAGCTAGCTTAATCATATATATACATGTTTAATTTCAATGAAGTACTTATTTTGACCAAAAAAAAGCTACTGTTGTTACTCGATCTACTATGTTTAATTATTTGCATTATTTACGGTTTTAATTACTTATCAATATTGGTATGTACATATCAATTTTGCGTAGGGTGATTACTTGAATTGCTCTATATCATCGTGACACAATAATAATGTATATGTGCCAGGGGTGGGGGCTGGACCAAGGCCCTTGAAAAGGGTTTGTAGAGAAGGAAGTGATCAATGGAGGGCAAGAGTCGAAACTGAATTCGCAAATCAGATTGAAGAACTTAAAGGGTTCATTGAAGAGTTGAGGTCTTCAAATGAAGCTTTAAAGACAGCAAACGATGATCTGAAATCTGATTTGGAACAAATGAGAGCTGAACAAATAGAGAGAGAGAAGAAGTTTAGGGCTGAAATACTCGAGTTGATCACGTCTGGTTAAAGGTATTCTTCTTGACTCCATATAAAACTTTGCAAAATTAGTATGTTCTCTGTTAATGGAGACTAGTAGTTGGCTGTTTTGATGAAATTGTGGAATGGAGACTAGTGATCTGCAAAAGGTCTTCGATATCTGTAAAATACAGTACTTGTCTAGATCGTAATTTGCAAACTTCGTTTTAGCCGGCCTTGAGATTCCTGACATAATAACCTCCAATTTACGGGAAGATATATACTTTGATGATACAGCTATCATTTTATTTTACTTTTTCATGCGCCACTGATCAATGCCTAGTACATAACTCTAATCCGAAGAGAATAACGCTGAAGAAAGGAAGCGCGGGAAAACGAAAGCTAGTTAGAATAGATACAGTTAGTTGACAGCTGTCATATCTTGTAGAATAAGCTAATCTTTGTAACAGAATGTAGCTAGTATATATAGAGCGATATTCATTGTAAACAATTCAGAAAAAGGATAATACAAAAACACACTCAATATTCTCTTATCTCTCATGACAATACATCTATATTTCTAGATTTATCATGGTATCAGATGCCACATTTGATCACATTTGATCATCTTTGATCACACTTTCTGCAACATTTGATCATATATTTGATCAACATTCACATTTGATCATCAGTTTCTTCTTGTTTGTTTTCGTGACAAACAACAGCAAGTTGGAGAGCAACAACAACAATTTCAAGAGCAACAACAACAGTTTCTTCTTATATTCTTGATCATCCGTATTATCCCATCGTCATCTCTGGTATTTTCTTCACTTTCTGGTATTTTTTTTTTTGGTGCTAATTGCTGCAAAGTTCTTGATCATTGCTCCTGCTCACTACCTGTTCGACAATATTCCTGTGAGACTATTTGTTCATCATTGCTTCATATCGATCTATATTGCTTAATATGGCTACTCATTTACCCCATATTGATCAACATCATGAACTTTATGTAAATCTTAATGACAACCAACCATTAAGCACCAAGCCATTGAATGGAAGTAACTATGAAAATTGGGTTCGAGCCGTAGAGATTTCACTCATCTCCAGAAATAAGATAGGCTTCATTGATGGTTCTTGTATCAAACCAATTGATCCTATACTAGGAAAAATGTGGGAACGCTGCGACAAGTTAGTACTTTCTTGGTTAATGAGGTCATGTGATGACTCAATTGCTCCTAGCATTCTCTACTGTAAAACTGCTGCTGAAGCTTGGTCACAGCTTCAAACCACATTTGCTAACAACAATGGCCCTAAGATCTTACAAATTGAGAGAGAACTCAATGCCATTGTTCAAGGATCTCTGAGTGTCACTGAATATTACACCAAACTGAAATGTCTTTGGGACACATATGATGAATATTACACCAAACTGAAATGTCTTTGGGACACATATGATGAATATTACACCAAACTGAAATGTCTTTGGGACACATATGATTCTTCTTTTCCGTCTGCTCGTTGTACATGTGATGTCAACAAAGCTATCATGACCAAACAGCAATACCAGAGATTGGTTAAGTTTCTCATGGGTTTAAACACTCAATATCAAACAGTCAGAGGCAACATTTTGATGATGATACCACCGCCTACAGTTGACAGAGCTTTCAACATTATCACTCAAGATGAATCACAGAGAGAATTTGTGGATAAGGTTCACATTAATTCTGATTCCTCTGCAATGGCTGCTCAGAGATCATTTTCTTCCCGAAATCCTCAACAATCAGCTTTTCATCAGAATTCCAGAAACAAACCTGTTGCTTCTGTTCTTTCTTCTGCGGAAATACAAAGAAGGAGAAACACATATTTCTGCGATCATTGTAAAATGGCAGGGCACAGCAAAGATGGATGTTTTGCACTTCATCCAGAATTGCGTAAGACTTTTCCTCCCAAACGCATTGCTGCTGCTGCTAATTCAGATTTCTCTTCTACTCAGCATCAGGATTCACCAGCTGATAATTCTTCTCCTACAATTTCTCCTGAGTTATATCAACAATTGATGAATCTCTTGGCTTCACATGATACTCCTTCTGCAAGTACGAGTCCCAACACAGCATTATTGGCAGGTACTTCATTATGCTCAGTTGTTTCTTCTAAGTCTCATTGGATTGTGGACAGTGGTGCCTCAGACCATATCACCCCTCATATATCTCACTTTCTCTCATATCAACCATTATCACATCCTGCTCATATAACCATTCCCAATGGCCAGAAAATTCAGATTTCACACATTGGTACTGTTAGGCTTACAAATTACATCATTTTACACAATGTGTTGCATGTGCCACAGTTTCAATTTAATTTGATATCTGTCGCTAAACTTGCTACGCAAACTAATACTCATGTGGTTTTCTCTTCTACCACATGTTTTCTTCAGGACCATTTGACGAAAGTACTTCAACCACTTGGTAGTTTGCATGCTGGATTATACTATGTTGACACCTCACTTGATCCTCCTCAAACTCAAGCTTCTCTTGCTGCTCAGAGTCAACAATTCAATTCTGAATTGTGGCATTGTCGGCTAGGACATTTACCATTTCCTAAACTACATTTTGTGATTCCAGAATTTAGACAGCATCATAAACAATGTGTATGTAAAATCTGTCCTCAAGCTCGACAAGTTTCAAACTCTTTTCCTCTCAGTTCTAGTAGAGTTTCTGTTCCCTATGAATTACTTCATGTTGATTTATGGGGGCCTTATACTACTAGTACATACAATGGCAATAGATATTTTCTTACAATTGTAGATGATTTTTCTCGAGCCACATGGACTCACTTACTATCTACAAAGTCTAATGCTTTTTCTCTTCTCACTGATTTTATCATTTTTGTTCAAAAACAATTTCAAGCCACTGTAAAAACTATTCGTTCCGACAATGGTATTGAATTTCGAGACAATAAAACCCTTGCTTTTTATGCTCTCCATGGAATTCTCCATCAAACAAGTCTTTTAGATACCCCGCAACAAAATGGCCGGGTTGAACGAAAGCATAGGCACTTGCTTGAGGTTGCTCGTGCTCTTCACATTCAATCCAATCTACCTATGACTTTTTGGGGAGAATGTCTTCTCCATGCCACATATCTCATCAATAGATTGCCACTTTCTGTTCTTAACAACCTTACTCCCTATGAACTTTTACATGGTCACAAACCATCCTATGACAACCTACGTTGCTTTGGCTCTTTGTGTTTTGTTTCTACACCTAAAAAGTCCAGAAAGAAATTCACCCCTCGAGCACATCCATGTATCTTTCTAGGTTTTCCATACACACAAAAGGGTTATAAGGTTTATGATTTAGATACCAAACAAGTGTATACTACTCGAAATGTCATTTTCCATGAGCATATATTTCCTTACACTCACACAGATTCTACTTCTTCTTCTCTGCCTACTCTTCTTTCTGACATTTCTGATTTTTTCTATCATCCTGAACCATCTCTTCCTTCTCACCCAGCTACATCAAATTTACGCCCAAACACAACCCATGATCTCACTGGTACTTCTGTTCCACAATCCATGTCACCACCACTTAGAAGATCAACACGTCCCACTCGATTGCCAACACACTTGGCAGATTATCATTGCAGTTTATCTTATCATTTACTTGATACACCACATTTCTGCAATATGGTCTCATTTTCTGCATTGCCTGTTTCTACTCAAGAATTTTTAGCTTTTCTTGCCACATATGTCGAACCATCATCATATTCTGAGGCTGTCAAGGATCCTGATTGGTTTGCTGCTATGCAAAAGGAGATTGATGCTCTTATAGCCAACCATACATGGGATTTAGTTCCATTACCAAAAGGCAAGAAAGCTATTGGCAATCACTGGGTTTATAAAGTGAAATTGCATTCTGATGGTTCCTTGGAACGATACAAGGCTCGTTTGGTTTGTCAAGGCAATCATCAGAAAAAGGGCTCGGATTATAAGGAAACTTTCTCACCAGTGGTCAAAATGTCAACCATCCGTGCCATCATTGCCTTAGCTGCAGTTCGAGGATGGGTTGCATACCAACTTGACGTTAATAATGCTTTCCTCCACGGTGATCTATTGGAAGATGTTTACATGAAAGCCCCTTCTTTTATATCTAATCCTGCAAAACATGTTTGCAAGCTTCGTAAGTCTCTCTATGGACTCAAACAGGCCTCCCGACAATGGTTTGCTAAGCTTGCTTCATTTTTGACTTCTCATGGTTATGTTCAGTCTGCAAGTGATCCTTCTCTATTTCTCCATCATCATGGTGAACATTTGACTATCTTGGCTGTGTATGTTGACGATATACTTCTCACTGGGAGCAACACAGCAGAAATTGATCATATCAAGCTTCTTTTACATCAAGAGTTCACTATCAAAGACTTGGGTGTCCTTCACTATTTTTTTGGGTATGGAAGTTACCTATGTTGCTGAAGGTACCATTTTGACTCAACTAAAATTCACCAAGGATTTGTTATCTACAGTGACTCTTCCATCACATTCTGTCTCTACACCTTTGCCACTTTATTGTAAACTTAATGAAGCTTCTCCTCTGTATCATGACGCCACTGAGTATCGAATGCTCGTTGGCAAGCTAAATTTCTTGACGAATACCAGGCCTGATCTTGCTTTTGCTGTGCAAAGTGTCAGCCAATACATGCAATCACCAACCCAGCTTCATTATGATGCTGTTCTTCATATTCTTCAGTATGTCCAAGGTACTATTGGTCAGGGTATTTTGCTCAAAGGAAGTGATGTGCTCACTCTGCAGGCGTTTACCGACTCTGATTGGGCTTCATGTTCACTGAGTAGAAGATCAGTTACAGGCTATGTTGTTCTATTTGGAGGATCACCTATTAGTTGGAAATCCAAGAAGCAATCGACAGTTTCCAAGTCATCTTCTGAGGCCGAATATCGAGCAATGCAACAAGCCACCTCGGAAGTTACTTGGTTAGTTCGTTTGTTAGAAGAATTGGGTGTTAGTTCTCTGAAACCTGTCACTCTCCATTGCGACAATCAGAGTGCAATTCATATTGCAACCAACCCGCACTAGTACAGAATTGGTTATTCACGTCCCACCCTCACGTCCGTTAATGCTGAAACTGGACGCAAAGCAAAACGCGGTGGCATTTTTGTAATTAAAGAAAACTTATTCACGTCCGGTTTCATACTGTGCTGGACGTGAATACTATTCGCGTCCAGTCCAAACCAAATTAGACGTGAATAATCAGTTATTCACGTCCAGTTTCGTAAACTGGACGCAAATAATGTATTATTCACGTCCAGTTTATTAGACTGGACGTAGTGGTTGTCTTTTTTTTTTAAAAAAAAAAACCTCATAGCTATCAGTCTATCGATTTCACTCTCATAGAGTCATAGCTACAACTCTCTCCAAAATCAGTATTTGTCTATTTCATTTCCCCCAAATCCCAAATCGATTTCATTTCCCCCAAACCCCACAAATCGAAGTATGAGAACTCCACTCTCTCTCCACAAATCTATTTCATTTTCCCCCTAAACCTAAATTCCCAATTCGATTTCACTCTCTCTCTCTCCACAAATCGAACCTCCCTCTCCCTCTCCCTCTCCCTCTCCCTAAATCAAACAGTCTCTCTCTGCGTTGATAGCGGTGTCGTCGTCGTCTTTGGTGTTGATAGCGGCGGCGGTCTCCCCCCCAAGCTGAGCACTCTCTCTCCCCCAAACCGAAGGTCTGCACTTCGTTCTTTTGCATGTCACTCAAATCGATTTCACTCTCTCTCTCCCCAAATCTGAATACTGAGTTGGATTTGTTTTGTGTTATTAGTTGAAAATAAACAAGAAAAAACTGAGTTGTTATTTGAAATGATTTTTTTTTGTTATTAGTTGTTAATTAAAGTATTGTTTTTGTTAATTTGAAACAAAAAATAACAAAAAACTGAGTTGTTATTAAAATGTTTGATTTATTAAAAAAAACTGAGTTTGATTTATTAAAAAAAAATAACTTAGTTTGATTTATTAAAATGCATGTTTGATTGGATTTAGTTCTAAGTGTTGTCTTTGAGCATTTTGTTTGATTTGGTGATATAACTTGTGGAAATGTTGTTATAAAAGAAAGTATTTTGGCAATTTATCATTTGTGTTTTTGCTGTATGACTTTCTGTGTTTAGTGGTTTACTGACTATTGGAATGAAAAAGGGAATTTGATGTGTTGAGTGGTTATATTGATTATTAAGAATGAAATGTAGAGAGGTTTGATGTGAGTTGATTGGTAGATAGACAAGATGGATATATGAGTGTATGTTTCTGGTAGAAAAGCGACGACATTATCTGCTTTTTCGAAGGAGATTAAGTCAGTCACCTGATAGTCACGTGTGTTGTTAACATCCCTGAGGTGTAAGAGCTTCTTTTTTTTGGTGACACAGTTCCTTGTTGTTGTTCTTGTTATTGTTGTTGGGGTTGTGTCTTGAGCTGATGAGAATATTCACAAAGTGGCTGTTTTGTTTCTGTTTTTGTGTCTTTTGAACAAGTGGGGTTAGTGACATGCGTTGAGAACTTGGTAGCTATTGGTTCTCGAAATACATTAAATACATCGAGGCAGCGATACGTCCTTCATTTTAAGTATTATCATTTTAAGATGCGTGACTACAATCTCTCAGTTCATATTACAGGAATTAGTAGCTGTTGGATCAGAAAACCGAACAATTGCAGACAATCCGCTCTTCCACCTCTTCTTTCCCTTCTTTTGTCTACGGTAATCCTCTCTCTCTCTGTTTATATTTGTGGGCCTTCTTTTTTTTTTATAAGCTTCCAAGTTTTTAGTTGATGAAACTAGATTTATACCTCTAATCTAGTTGTGACATGAGTTACTAAGAAAGAGGAAGTGTGGACTTTGTGGAAACAATGGGGATGCAATTTTGAGTGTATATTGTGCTCGTTCTTTACTTCTTTTCCTTTCAATTACAAAACTTCAGTCAAGTCCTCTAGTGTGTTGTTCTCTTTGTCCATGTTTAAGTTTGTGTGGAAAGGATATGATGTGGGGTTGGAAGGGCTGTTGCGTGCAAATTTGAGTGTACATTGTGCTGCCACTGTTTGTTGCTCTGCTGCCACTTTAAATGTTATGCTCCTTCGCTGTTATATTAGGGATTCTACATGATCATAATCACGCGTCAAGAGCAGCACTTAAAAGTTATAGAAGGCATAACGAAATTGATCAATGGTAGTGACAGCTCTCTGGCTCTCAGCCACGGGCATTTCAACTTTCATCAAATAAGCTAACAGTAATGATTAAATGTCTAACATTTATATACAAAATGTTAGAGAAGTTTCCAGTTGAAAGGCAATGGAATATGCAAGATACGCATTGCATAGCGATTTGATTTAATGGTTTTGGTTTTTCATTGCAATCTGATCCTCCTTCTAGGTTCGCAATGAGATTGGCTGTTGTACTTGTTCTTTTTTAAAGAGTTTTGTTCCTTTGTGGGAAAATTGTAGTACATTCGCAATGAAATAAAAATAAAAAGAGAGGAGCTAATACCAGTGTTTGAAAACTTCATTCAAAGTTGTTCTACCAAATCGCTCTCATAATTTCAAATTTCCTGAATCTATATGATAATATGCGTATGCTTGATAGTTTGCTTAGAATATGTAAGTATGTAACTAAGCTGTACTTTGCGGGGTTAGCATTTCATAGCAAGAATGATCTGCATATATTTATAGGATGGCTGGTTCCACATACGCTTTTTTCCTCCCTTTACGTAAAAAAGAAATGAGTGTTGCTGCCACTGTTTGTTGCTCTGCTGCCACTGCTGTTTACATTTCCTTTTTAATTTGTTGTTGGTGCGTGTCAAGTTTTGGAATGTTGGTGTCAAGGTTCTAAATTGTTTGCTCTTAAAATTTTCCAGCTAATGATGGAGGACACTTCGCCGTACAATGAAGAGGAGATCGACAAGGTTCGAGATGAGTGCACATTAACATTTCGTGTGGGACGCATTAAACCTTGATGTTTTTGTTTATATAGTTTTAGTTATTTAGTGCACATTAACATTATTAGATCATTGATTAATGTTTGGTGACATTTGATGATTTATTTCCATGTAATGAAAATTAGTAGAGCTAAAAGTTGCTCTTGTTCATTGATTTTGTTAGCTGCAAGGGAATGTGAATTGGAGCTAGCTCAGCACGATGCAGCATGGGTTAATTGTTATAAAAAAAAAAAGATTATTCACGTCCAGTTTTCTCAAAACTGGACGTGAATAATCAGAGAATCCACGTCTAGTTTTCTCATAACTGGACGTGAATATAAAATTATTCACGTCCAATTTTGAGAAAACTGGACGTGAATAATAGTTATTCCGTCCGGTTTGGTCAAAACTGGACATGAATAACTAGACATTCACGTCCATTTCACAAAACCGGACGTGAATAATCAAATATTCACGTCCGACAAACCGGACGTAAAAAGTTTCAATTATTCACGTCCAGCGCATACACGTCCGGTCTCTAATGGATCGGACCGGACGTGAGATTGGTTTTAACCGGACGTGAAAAAGGATTTCTGTACTAGTGCCGGTATATCATGAACGTACTAAGCACATTAACATTGATTGTCACTTCACCCGAGAGAAGTTGATGGAGGGTCTTATCACCCTGACTTATCTTCCTACTGCCAATCATTTGGCAGATGTTCTTACAAAAGTCCTTCCTGGCCCTAAATTTCGAGAATTGTTATCCAAGCTTGGCTTGTACATGCCTAGCTTGCGGGGGGTGAAGAGAATAACGCTGAAGAAAGGAAGCGCGGGAAAACGAAAGCTTGTTAGAATAGATACAGTTAGTTGACAGCTGTCATATCTTGTAGAATAAGCTAATCTTTGTAACAGAATGTAGCTAGTATATAGAGCGATATTCATTGTAAACAATTCAGAAAAAGGATAATACAAAAACACACTCAATATTCTCTTATCTCTCATGATAATACATCTATATTTCTAGATTTATCAGAGGGGTATGTAAATGTTCCACATTATTGAAGAGAGTGATGGGAGATTGGGATGGAAAGAAGCTACAAATGTAGTCCATTTTTCTACATCCCTATTTATGTCCTGATTACTTTTCGGCCTTTCGGGACATTAGTTCGGTGCAGTTAGCTCTGGTACTTAGAGTTATAGCCAGTTAGGGACCGTTCTACATACAGGAAAGTTAAAGGGCACTCTTGAATTATCTAAATTTTACTCAAATTTGGTGAAAATAAGCCTTATTACTTTCAGTTTTCAGTTCAATCTGAATAATTGATTAACAAGTGCATCATGAGTAGTTGTAAGTGATGAAGCTTTTGATAAGAGAGAATGAAATAACGGTCCATTTGCGCTGCATTTTTTTTATCATTTTTATCAGCATGGTTTTAATTGTTACTCGCTCTGATTTATATGTTTAGTCATTTGAGAACTTGGAACTGGCAGCAACATCGACCCAACATGAACAAATTCGTTTGTCGCTCTTGAATATGTGTTTTGTCCTTCTACTTATATCATTAAAATTGTTTTGCAGGTGAATATAGTGATCTTACACTTACCTTTGAAAGACGTGCCCTTGTCGTAAGATTGCACCTTTACTCGTGGTCATGGTCGATGTTGGTGTTCGGATTCTGGCTCTGATGACTGAATTATCTTTGGTTTTATGTTCTATATGACATTTCGGTGCACTTTCTGGTGATATTCTTATATATAACCTGGTGATGTCTGATCCTAAAGATGTTATGATCAACTCCTAATTTGTAGGCTTGCATAGTCCAAATTTACAGTGTGATTATTGAGAAACTTGTGTTCCCAGTTTCATTGTGCTTTAGCCTAACTTTTAAACGTGAGAATGTGCTGAGTCATTGATCTAGTATAACTGTATAAGAGCATGCCCAATCCGCAATTTGATGTAGTAGAAGCTTTGTTTGCTTTGATTGTTACGTACTTGATAAACCTTTCATTGACTCATTGTGCTAACGCAATTACGCAAGTATGCCGCGCCACAAAGGTGCACCGTGATCGATCCATCCTAATGAAATTTATCATCATGGAGTACGATTAAAGGAATAAGTTTGAGATCTTGATGATTTAAGTGGGTATATTTTGGCATAGGCAATCGTGAGTAATAGCTATAGTCTAGCTTTAAAATGAAATCTCTGCATTTTGAGTAGCTTGATTTTGATTTGGGTTAAATCCGAAAATTAGTGATCTACTTCTGTTTGACTATTTGTATTGTATATACCAAATCATTGATTTGCAAAATTAATACATAGTATGTTTTAGGCCATGCATGGATCAGTAGAAATGAGTTAGGGAGGAATGAATCAAGAGGAATGATTTCAGGGAGAACATATTAAAGGGGAGAGATTTTCTGGTGTTTTAATTTGATTGGTAATGGAGGAGATGAGGAAAGCCAAAAATACAGTGGGAGGGGATTGAGCGGGGTAATTCTGATGGGAATCGGGGGGGGGAATGAGTTCTTGTAATTTAGGGGGGATTAATTCAAGGGCACTTATCTGTTATCTCTCACATACCAAACCATCAAAAGGTTCATTGATGATTAATAGAATTATCATTTCTCCCCTTTTCTAAACAATGCAGGCAACCCCTTAAAGGAGATTTTTCAACAATTTGCATTGGAATCAAAATCAATTTGGTTTGATTTAGGTTAAGTAATGAAACATTTGTGTGAATCCGTTTTATATATGAGACTGGGTAAAAGATATCATTATTGTGTAATCGAGAGGTCATTATTGTGTAGCCGATGGATTAATATATAGTCGATCTCATATAAAAAATAGGTTCACATAAATTTTTTTCCGATTTAATATTGGGTTGAGATCGTGTCATATTATTGACCGATGATCAAATTGTCTTCTTACCTAAATCGATTAATTTCATTGGTTTTTGCAAAGTCTAGCTTGGACCAAATTGTTTGGTCAACTTAAGTTATGTTTTCGAGTCAACTACAATGTGCCAATTTGGTCTTCAGAAAGTCAATTACAAATTGAAAAATGCTAACTCAGGGTGTGCCGTATTGAGTTCAATGCTTATCCAATCAGATTGTCTTCGTAATCTATCTCGTTGGGGTGAGAAAAGGTTATTCCCAATTTCAATCAACTTTTTTAATTTTGGTGTCAATTTCAATCAACTATAAAGTATAATACCTCTTTGTTTACTACCCGTGGAATAACTGTTGAAATGGATTACATGAGTGTATTCCAAATCTATTAAAACGAGTGAAGGAGAAAGATACGAGTATGACATTGGTTTGCTTTTTTGTGCATGTTGGTTTGCTCTTGTCATTTTCCCGTCCTTTTCCTTTCTGAAAATTTTCCTTTCATTTGCACCCATTGTGTTCTCTTTACTCTTTCACTTTTCCTGCGATGTTTACATTTCTGTTTTCTGCTACTCTTTCTTTGGATTGATCAGTTTGATATTCATATTCATGGAGGACGATACAACTTAATATCAGGAAAGCACAGCTCTAATGACGTATTATGAATATACTCATATGGTGGGCCAACCAAAAACATGAGAGGATGATGAAAAGGATATGAACATTATGAATATACTCAAGTGGCTAAAACCAATTCACAGAACCAAAGAATGAAAGAATCAGTTTTTCTAGTTTTCTGTTACTATCCTATAGTTTACCTGAACTGAGCTCCTAGAGTTAGAGAACTCAGCAAGAGATTCAAGAACAAATCTAACTTCAGTTGTGTCATTCACAAAATATTGGGCTTTGCTAGGCTTCTGACCTACTGTACATGCAAAAACAGAGGCGTTCGGAGAGAGGATGTCTCTTGAGACTGCACTGTCCACTATCTCGAACATGTCCTCGTCAGATCTGTCATCGCCTATACACAAGACGAAATCGGCATGCTTACCGTTCTCTGCCATTGCTGAGAAAACTTTCTCCGCAACCATACCTTTAGTAACCCCCTGGAATAAAAACGAGAAGAAAATGCATATAAGTCTGAGGTTTAAGCAATTGGGTAACTGCACCAACTTATTACAAGAGAACAGTGCCATAGTGCTCCAGAAAACTACTCTTGGAAAAAATAAAAAAAGATGCTCTCTTAGAAGTTCGAAAAAATCAAAAATATAAAAAGATGACTCATGACACTGCCAGCTTCCACCACAACCAATTTGATCTGTTTCCGGAGATAGAAGAGGGAGAGAGCGAGGGAGGGAGGGGGGGAGGTAGAGATAAAACCATACCTGCGGTTTTACTTCTACAATGCATTGACCCTTCTTCGCTGCTACAGGTTCATTTGCCAAAACACTTTCTAAATGATCAAGCAGCTCTTTGGCCTGAGCAGAGCCAAAATCAGGGTCTGCATCTTTATAGTGCCAAACAAGTCCGCTCTCCTTAGATTCGATATATGAACCATCAGTAGCCTCAGTATACAAATTCATCACAGGTGCAGCGATTTGCATCCACCCAAAGTCAGATCCCTGACTACAAGTTTCCCATGTATCACTTTCAGGCCACCTGAGACACAGGCACAGATAAAATCAGGAACATGAAACTCTCATCTTTCTTCACGCTATTTTGAAGTCGATAAGAAGGAGCAAATGAGGATAAAACCAATTCTGAGGGGTCAAGAAGTCTTTAAATAAAGACTGAAGGGACAAGTTCGGGGCAAAAATATCAAAAGGTGACAGGCAGTAACAAAAAACTTGGAACAGCACAGATTTCTTGGTTTCGTTTGAAAAATTAGTGAGCAATTAATAAAATGGAGCCTGCAAAATAACTGCTGATAACAAACTTTAAACAGATGGATAAATAAGAGCATATGCCAGAGATTATTAAGAACCCACAACATATTAAAATCCCCACCTAGTAAACAAATGGAAAGGAGGAACAAGAAAACCGAGAAAAGGAAAATCCCCAAAAAAAAATTAAGGTGAAACAATGACAAAAACTCCATAATAACAGAATCAACAAATGATCAGTGATTCATGTCGTTGGAAGTCTGCTCTGTGACAAGGATGATCAAACAGTTTGTTTGGTTGGTTTAGTGAGTCAACCCACAGAATAGAACGGGAAACTTGCAGCACAGAATATTTGAACACAGCATTAAAAACTTGCAGCTCAGTAAGTTCCAGTCAATGTCTACTAAATCCAATTCGTTAAAACCCTCATAACACTACAGCAGTAGAACTGGAAAAGGAAGAACTGCTAGAAAAGAGAGGAAGAGATCAAAAGAAACTTACCTCAAATAATATCCATGCTCCGCAGCAATCCCGAGACGCTTGCATGGTTTGAACCATTCACTCAAGCTATCCTTCCCTCTTCCACTAACAATAAAAACAGTGTTCTGAAGGTCTGCGCAAAGGGTCTGCAATATGGAGATAACCTCTGCGCTGGGAGTCGTGCTCATGGAATCCTGAGGCATCAGGGTTCCATCATAGTCGAACAGAATAGCCCTACTTTGAGCAGTCTTATAGGCAGAAGCAACAGCATCTACTGAGAGCTTTCTGAAATTAGGATCAACAGACACAACCCTGAAGCCAAAGCCTAAACCAACACCCCAATATCTTCTTTTGAAATGGTCAGCGCAGGTTTTTTCCAAATCTTGCATGAAACTTCTGGCCCAGTATGCCACACTATGAGAACTCACATATCTATAGTGCTTCTCGTGTCTTAATTGTTTTTCAGAATCTCGCATTCCGATCGCACTACCCATGGCCTCTGCAGTTGCTTCCACGTTCCAAGGATTTACCCTAATTGCTCCACTAAGAGAAGGAGAGCACCCAACGAATTCCGACACCACAAGCATGCTTTTTTTGGGATCCGCCACATTAGAACTGGACTCAGAGGGCAGCAATCCACCTCTGCAAGCTATGTACTCATATGGAGTAAGATTCATCCCATCCCTAACAGCAGTGACAACCACGCATTCGGCAATCGTATAGTATGCAATCTTCTCCGCTGCAGTGACTCTCCTATGAATGAGAACAACAGGCTCATAGCCAGGTTTCCCATATTCTTTATTAATCCTCAGCGAAATCTGCTCTATTTCAGTCTCCAAATCCTCAAGATCACGTCCCCTACTCCTTGCAGGATTCACAATTTGTACCAAAACAGCTTTCTCTCGCCAATTATTCCGGTTCTTTAGCAGTTGTTCCATAGCTAGAAGCTTCAAATCAATCCCTTTAAACATGTCAAGGTCATCGACTCCAAGTAAAACGGTTTTCCCATCAAACTGCTGCTTCAGTTTCACTATCCATTGCTCCTCATCCGCAAGTCTCAAAGATGACTCAATACGACCCATGTGAATCCCAATAGGCATGATCTTTATCCCAACTGTCCTACCATGAAATTCCAGACTCAAGTAACCTCTCTTTGACTGATACTCTAGCCCCAACATACGGCTGCAACAGGAAAGGAAATGTCGGGCATAATCAAAAGTGTGAAAGCCAATCAAATCTGCATTAAGTAGAGCTATGATAATTTCCTCTCTGACAGGCAGTGTGCGATAAATCTCTGACGAAGGAAATGGGCTGTGTAGGAAAAACCCCATTCTCAATCGGTTGAACCGCCTCCTTAAAAATGTTGGCATCACCATCAAATGGTAATCATGAATCCAAACATAGTCATCATCAGGATTAAGTACCTCAATCACCTTCTGAGCAAACATTCTATTGACAGACACATAGTCCTCCCACAGCGACCTATCAAACCGGCCCCCATGCCCTGCTGAAAAGGGGAGCATGTAATGGAAAAGCGGCCACAGCTGTTTCTTGCAAAATTCGTTGTAAAATCTATTAAGCAATTCAGGAGGCAGAAAGGTGGGGACACATTTGAAACTATCAAAAAGAATCTGTGAGACATTGTCTTGTTCACTAATATTTACTTCTGCCCGAAGTGAGCCAACATAAATCACTTCCATATCATCAGGTAAACCGTCCTTCATTTGTAATAACAAAGAATCCTCATTCCAGCTAAAAATCCATCCTCTGCCATCTAAACCCCGCCTTGCAGTTATCGGTAGCTGATTTGCCACAATGATCATTCTATCTTGAGAAACAGTCGAGTAATTATCTGATGAAACACTCTGAGCCTGCTCATTCTCCAGTTCAGAAACATTTCCTGGTACTGTCATTACCCTAGGAAGCCGCTTCCGCTCCAAATTTAATGTAGGGAAATCCCCCGTTACCAGGTCCATAAGATTTGCATACGATTTTGATATCATTTTGTCCTACTCAAATACCCAATATCAGAAACAAATACTCAATCTTATATACAGTATTCCTTCCTCTTGAGAAGACAAATTTTTACGCCAATATGCAATTTGACAGATAGTTTCTTAATTTCTTGAATTCCTAGAAGAACTTTCATACAACTTAGCAACACTAACCATCAGTAAATCAACACAGTTTTTTAGATTTTACACATAATCCAATATAACTAAGATAACAACCTAGCACAATAAGCACTGATAATCATTAATCAAGAAGCTTATGAAGCTAGAGAAACACAAGAAATCAAGCAGATGAAGCTACAGACCAAATAATTTACAGCATAGCAATGAAACAAGATTTACAATCACTACATTATCCAATTCAACTAAAGCAATAATAATAAGCAGAAAAATTATCTAAACAAAACATAACAATGTGTCAAAAGAAGCCCAAGAAACCAAACAAATGAAGCTGCATGACTCATTCTAAACTAAAATCTCTCAATATATAAACATTAGCTTTACAAACAGTATATAACTATTTACCTAAGATAACAATATCATTTACCATGCAACCAAACACAGTTAATCAGCAGATTAAGCAGACAAAGAAAAGCAAACACAAAATAAAGTAAAGCTATCAGCAAGAAACATCATCATATACATACATTCATGAAACTTAATTATCATCAGTAAGCATAACAAACAAAAGGGTCAAAGAAAAGCTGAAAAACTCATTTAAACTAAAATTTAAAACATGGGTATTCATTAAACTTCATTATTATACAACCAACAGAAAGAAAAGGTTGGAAAAACAAAAACTCACCTTGCAATGATCACAGCGGGAAAATGGGATCTTTAAGAGAAACCCAGATGAGAAAAGAAGTATAAAATCTTAATCTCCAGCAGAAGGGTTTTGTTTTGGTCTTTACTTGTAAGCTGTAATCCTCTCTCTCTCTTTACTTTTTCTTGGTTTGCTCTGTTTTTTCAAAGCTTCTTCTTGCAAAGTGTTTGTATTGTATGTTTTTGGTTGGCCTTTGTTAGTTGTGTTTTGTGTTGTGTTGGTGATGTGTGTGTATATGTGAATGATGATGAGTAGGAAATGAATGAAAAGAAAAGAAATATTTTGTGTGAATATGTGAATATTCAGAGAATAATACGTAAAATATTTTTGATATTTGACGCTCCAATGAACGGTATTGAATGAGATTATTTAATATTTGCTACCAAAAATAAAACGTGGGTACAAATTAGGAAAGGATATGAATTGGAAAAGAAGAACCAGTGTGTTACCCACCTGTCACCCTGACCACGTCACCCAAATGCCTAACCCCTTTGTATTCTGATCTGTCCCTTCGGATGCAAGATGAATTTCTTTATTTTTTTAAATTTTCCAAGAATTTATTTCATCCCTTTGTATTTTGTTCTCCTTTTTTGATCTAGTCTCAATTTTTTACTGAGTCAAGGACGTTTTTTTCTGAAAATTTATCTTCAAAACAGTTCCTTCAGTTCAGCTCTTTATCACATTTTGGTTCAACTAAGGTTTCGTTTTGTTCAACTTATATGTTGTATAGTTCGGTTCAGTTCGGTTTTTTCCAGTTAAGTTCAGTTTTTTCCGGTTCAGTTAACTTTTTTTCCAGATAATTGTTTAGTTATATTTGCACAATAATTCATTTTAGTTCAATTAAGTTTAGTTCTTTTCAGTGAACTTAAGTACAGTTAAACTTTCAACTAACCGAATAAAACAGAGCCTTAGTTCGATTAATTAGCTTATCTGAATTGAAATAAATGAAAAAAAATTGAACTAAATAATCCTTTCTTAAACATAATTCTAAAATGTAGAGGAAAATGTGATGAATTGGTGGAATAGAATTGAATTGCATCCTAAATATTTGGAAAAGTCTACCAAAATGGCTTGAACTAAGAATTTGCATAAACAATTTCTACATAAAGGAACCTTATATACATGGTTAAGCAAATAATTGTCCTTAATATCAACTAGGTTGTAAAATGTAAATGTATTATTATTTTACGTTTTCATAGATATAGTCATATAGATATCAGTAAATTATTTAAAATTTTCCTCCGCAGTCAGCACTCTTATCATGATTCATGGATGAAGATTTCATTATACATCATACCAGAGAAATGGTGATATGTACGTAGGACATTGTCGGCATCGATCTATTTAAACAAAATATATGTTTTGTTAGTGAAGTCGTGAATCATTAAAGTCCAAGAAACCTTAACAAGATCTTGAGCAATCTAAACTTTTTTGAGTTTTAGGTAATGATCAACGTAGCCGTGCTAACCGTTTAGTATTGCAAGCCGACCATCAAGATTAAGAATTAGTTGGTGACACAATCCAAGACCAAAGAAAGAAAATAAAAACAAACAATTATCCAAAAAGAATAGCTAAGGACTAAAAGGAGTGGTGGGTTGGTGACAATTGACAAAGACTTGTATAAATGAAGGGCAGGTGACGTAAGTAATATAGTACTGATTTTGCTAAGTAAATGGGTGGATAAGGTCTATGCCAAAAAGGACTTTGTTAAATGCCAGCTGGATAAAAGTTAATAACAACAAGGTCAGGACCCACGCGCCTCCACTCACAAATATGTCAACGCGCCACGTGGGAAACAGTAGAAGAGGAAAGGCGCGTTGAAATAGCGTGGATTAATGGGAGGAGGAGAGAGAGTGGAATAGGTGCTGGATAATTGATTTACTGGGGTTTTAGTGTTTTGCCAGCTAGGATGTCAAAGTTTGTGGGTGACACGTGGATAAATGTAGGACAGGTTTGCGGATAAGCCGTGAAAGTACGAGAACGAAGACGTTTTCTTGTTTGGCTCCCCTCTTTGTTTTTTGTTTTTTGGTTTTTGGTCTTTTTGTTTTGTCAGTCTTGCCATCCAGGCTACAGTGCATTACATTCGCCTATCGTACGAAATTAAACCAAAGAAAAACTTATCGTACGAATTAAAGCATAGTCAAAAGCATAATTAAGGCGTTGATTAAGGTGTTTGAATAATCTCTCTTTCATACCCAACTACGAGTAAATTACCCATATGAGATTATTTCAAACAATATGCATAAATTTGGCGATGGATAATGTTAAGAAAATCATAACTACTTTAACAAAGTCATCCCCGAGAGAAGAAGTAGTGCAAGTGGAACACAAAAACTTGTATACACGCGTTACATATATACACCTACATTTGTGGGGTTAATGACAAATAGTAACTCTTTTTTAGTCGGTCATTGATAACTCGATCTCATATATAAAAATGGTTAGCCAAAATAAGAACTATTTTAAGTATTTAACCAAGGTGAATCGAATGATAATGATAAGTTGTAGGTGTTGAGTTATATAGAGTATTACTAGTCTCAACTAAAAATTGGGATGAATAAGTTCTAGAACACAGAGACTTGCTGTTAATAATTCAAAGTGTGTTTTGTAAGAAACTACCATATAAAAATTTTCTTGTACAGAAGTATCTTATATGTCAGTCAACATGGTCAAGAAGTACCAAATTAGCTTAAATGTCCAGAATACCCTAATAGGGCATGTGAGGGGCACATGGTATTTTCGGCATTCGAGCTAATTTGGTACTATTTGACCATATTAACCATCATATAAGGTAGTTCTGTAAATAGGAAATTTTTATGGTAGTTAATTACAAAAAAACAATTTTAATTAGGTAGTTCCGTACAAAAAAAAAATAGGGTAAAACATGTGTGTGTCTCATGCCTGATTAAGGGAATTTTTGACATTTCAACTACTTTATTGGTACTACTTGCCAATATTGACCATCATATAAGGTAGTTATGTACAAAAAAAAAAGGTAGTTTCTTAAAAAACACATTTTTTAAGGTAGTTAATTACAATTTCCTTTTTAATTATTGTCATATGAATGAAATCAATCTCCTTTCACTTATTTTTTTTTTTTTGGTCTTGGTTTATCACAAGATGGGTCAACGGATTTGGTTTAGAAACAAATTAAATAGAATTTTGGATCACTTTCTTTAAAAAAAAGCGTTGAAATCGATATAGTGAAAGGTACCCCAAGCAGCCAAATATGTCTCTTTAATGGACATCTAACGCCAAAATTTTCCAATAATTATTCTGACCACCAATTATACTCAATAAGTTCAAATCGATGTCAAATGTGCCCAATTAACCCTATTTTTGGCCAGAGCCAAATAAAATATTTCTGGGTATTTTTTTAACATTTTTGTAATTCTTTTTCTTTATTTTATCTAATTTTTTCTTATTATTGTCTTTCTTTTTCGCCTTTTCCTTTCTTCTTTTTCTCCTTTCCCCTCTTTTCCTTCATTCCATCCTTCTTTGGCGCCATAAATCCAATCATTCACTTTGTTGAATCCCTATTTTTACTTGCACAATGCTCTGTCAGTGATGTCCTTCGCTGAAAAAGCAATAATGGATGTCTGAATGAGGTATGTTGATCGAATAAAGGAGGAGAGAGAGCTCTTATGGCGCCAAAGAAGGAAGGCATGAAGGAAAAAGAGGGGGAAAGGAAAAAAGAAGGAAGGAAAACGTAAAATGAAGGATAATAAAGGAAAAGAAATAAAATAAGAAGAAAATAGTTAAAAAAAATTAAAAAATATTGAAAAAATACTCATAAATATATTTGGCGTTAAGTGTCCACTAAAAAGGCATATTTGGCTGTTTGGGGTGTAAAGTAAGATGGACGTGCACATATTTGAGAACTTGAACTGAATGTCTGATAAAGGCTAATTGGGCCAAATAATTGGTGTTGGAGAAAACACGAAGATATAAGCATAACTCGCCCAATGAATAAGCATAGACATCCGTTGGTTCCTGGCCCAAAACGTTCAAGAGAAACCATACGTATGAAGTCGCAAAATCTCTTTGATCATACAGCCCAACAGTTCAAACTAAGACGTCTCCAATGTACGCTACAGGCCTACAGTGCTAAATACCCATGCATGGGGCTCTCAAAAAAAATAAAAAAATACCCATGCATGAACCTCACCAATTCAAGAAATAATTTATCACAAAAGTAAAAATAAGCAAAGGAAGAAATGTACAAAAGGATGTGCAATTCAAAAGAATTCTTGACACTTCGTTTAAGCATCACACTTATCCAAAGTACTTCTGTGTCAACGAGATCTATTACGAGCTGACTATTAAAATAGCTGTATATTTAGAAAAATAAGACCTTATTCAATAGTTAACCTTTATTAGGTTGCTAATTGTCACTCTTTTATTTCTCCGATACTTAGGTACACCCAGTGTACGTGTACACCGGGTGTGTTTTGCAAATCATTTCAACAAAAATCATTAGTCACATTTTTAATGTCATTAATCAGTTCTTTTATTATTAGTTATAAATCCACCCGGGTAGGTACACCCGGTGTACCAAACACTAGCTGATTTTATTTTCATATTAACATGTTATGCGTAGACTTGTTAATATTTGAAGACGGGTCAAGTTCAGATCAAATAATTCCAAGTTTGGGTCATTTCTTAGCAAAGTCATTTTTGAGTTATATTGACTTTGAGTTGAGTCATTTCTTTTTTTTTTATGATTATGTAATGATGTAATTGCGTAATGATGCTGTTTTTATTTAAAAAATTATTTTAATTTTGGTTGAATAGTTAATATGAAATTTTTAGTTTGTATATGAAAATTTATTAAAATATAATAGGTCTTTTAAGTTTAATGTTAGATATGCTTCGTATGATTCTTTTATATTAATTTTGGGTCAAGCAATTCCAATGGGTTGATTAATCCCCACTTCAGGGCTTCAGGCTCATTTTTAATTTTAGGTGCACCCAAATAATTCAGGGTTGAACCTCTAAAAAAAATTGTGTGGACTCCGTCGCTATTCTTTATAGAAAGTACCTTAGAATCATGCAAATATAAAGACCGTTCATTAATGATTGACCATATAGAATTATTAGTTTGACAATTTTTCTCCCCCTAAAATGGTAAATATTGTCAACAAAAAGAAACTTAAAATCTTCAAAAAAAAAAATGGAGTACGAAAGTACGAAGCTTTCTAAGTTACAAACATGAACCCAACTAGGTAAATTATATCCTACTCACATGTGTATCTAACGTCGTACACTCATTTATATATATTTAGATTAGATAAGTAAATATTGGGCTTTTAATTTTATATTTGTTTGTAGAGTACGCCTAATACAAAAGATAATATAGGGTGTACCCAACACCGTACGCTCGGGTGTACCATGTATAGATTTACCAAACCAACGTTTGGAATTTAGTAATTGAAAATTATATAATATACCACTAGACCTGTCATTACGGGTGGGCAGGTCGGCTTCGAATCGGGTCACTTAGGTTCGAGTCACTTTCGGGTTGAGTGTTTTTCGAGTTGGGTTCGGGTCGACCGAGCGAGTCAAGGTCGACTTTTTTATTTTCAAAAAAAAAAATCTCTAAAAATGAAAGTGTAGAATTTTTTAAATTTCTTTTTTGTACAAAATATATCACAATGGGTATTTATAAATAGTGGGCGGAAAGTTAGAATTTTAAAATAATTTATATATTTTTTTCTCATTAAAATGTGAATATTAAAATAATATAATAAAAAATATTTAAAAAATTGCCCTGAAATTTGTGTCCATGCCACCCATTACATATGATGTCGATTTTCCTTATTTCAAATCGAATCTGCATCATTTGGTATTTTAATGGACATAAAACAAAATAAAAGAGTGTATATTTTTTGTCCAGCTAGACCCAACGGGTCGACCCTGACCTAACCCGTTTGACCCATAAAATTTCGGGTCAAACTGAATCAGGTCTGGGTCCAAATTCTCGGGTTTGAAACCCTAAAAACATGGGTCGGATCAGTTTTTGACATGTTTTGATACCACCTTATAAGACCATATTCAGAACTTATCACACTGCACAAAGTTAGATTTCTTTTTTCATTTATTTAATTCTCTTTTCTCTCTTAGATTGGTGAGTATAATAATACTTCCCTAATTCTTAATGAATTAGGCATATTCTTTTTTCTTTTTAGAATCAATTACGCATTTTTTATTATAATATATAATATAATATAATATATTCATGTTTTATATGACACATAAGGTTTGTAAAACTCTATCTACCTTACCCGAAATTTACTAAAGGGCAATCTAGTTGACCCTCACATCCTAACCTTGCGAGATGAAAACGTTTCTTGACACTTGTTGTCAACACCACCCATAGTCTTGCAAGTGTTCAACTCAAATAATTGTTTTGATTCAATTTTCTTTTGATAGTCCCCAAGTCCCATGGGATTAAAAATCATCTCAAAGTAGTCAGGAAACCCAAACTTGACCTGATCAACATGCTCATTAAACACTAAATCATAGCGGCATGTTGCATCAAATATTTCAGAATATCGCCATAAGATGTAAAAGCACCATCATCCATTTTCAACCTGTTCGAGCGCTTCACAAAATTCTGTTCATATTTAATGCCTACGCCTTGGTTCTCACTGTTGGGAAACATACCTTTCTGACTGTTGAATGTTGAATGTCATACTGACCTTACTTTCAATATCAAATGGCTATTGGTTGTAATGCTTGAGAAATAATTATTAGAACCACAAATCACGCAGACAAGAGTTGTAATACTTGGCTTCAAACACAAGAAACGCATCAAAAGAAATTTACAAGTACGAAGTCTGTAGCTAGATGGAAATCAGCAATAAAAGCAACATCACGACAAGAGTATCACCACCTTCCCACAAGGGCCGTCTAATATAGCACTTCTTATTAAGAGACATGGAGAATCTGTAAAATCAGAACTCAGCTCGGTTAGCATATTGTTTAAATGTAACCTTCTTTCATTGAAAACAGAATAGAGAATTGAGTATAAGATCAGGGTATTTTGAGCACATAAAAAACTACCCAAAAACGAACTTGGAAGAACATCATTATGGGATGGAGTCAGCAATAAACTGATGTGAGAGAAAAAATAAAGGATATAATAAAGTAACAAATAGTACATTTATGTAAGAGAAGAATATCACAAAAATAACAAATAACAAAATGATGCGAGAGAGAAAAAAACCCTCAAGATATACTAAAAGAGCATGTAAAAGATTGTTTGACAATAAGGCCATAGACTTGGATGATGAATGTTGTTAAATTATTATGAAAATTGTATTTCTTTTCAGGATCGAGACTTAATAATAAATTTAATGATAGTATAAATGTGTGATTCAAGGATCTAAAAATGGATTCTAAAAGAAATAGAGTCTTACAATTTATAAGGTTCCGAAGAAAATGTGTAGTTTTACAAAATGGAAATTAACCAAATTGGATTGAACCAACAAGTGACAAAAATATATAAAGGAGTGTATGGATAAGGGGGATGTTTGATAAGGAGCTGAATTTTATATCTGGTAGCTCATTTTAGGTAGCTCATTCTCACTAACTTATTTGTTAGCTGGTTTGACCAACTTATTTAGGTAGTTTGTTTATAATATAAGAAGTGTTTGGTAAAATAAGTTGGATAAAAGTAGTTGGTTTAACATTAAATGACCAAAATACCCTATTCACTTTAATGTCAAAATAAGTTTGTTATTATTAATGAGGGTAAAATTGTCATATTCATTTGATATCAAAATAAGCTGGGGCTGTGACTTATTTTTGGACAAATTATTTTGCTAAACAAGCTGACCCCCTTATCAAACATGTATGGGAGATTATTTCTCTGATCAAACAATTTGCAACCAAAGTAAATAGCTTGCAATAGTTGCAAATAAGTTTAACCAAACACCCCAAAGAGATCCTTTATCCTCATGCCTTGTTTTTTTAGACTGTTTATTACTAGACAACATATGTAATTTAATAACAAGGGTAGGATCGTAAGGGAGGAATCGAATTTATTTAATCAAAGTGAACAAGGTCTTAAATATGAGAGAGTAAGAGGTCTTTGAGTCGATTAAGATTTGGACAAGTGTATATAGTAGTTTATTTTTAAATCTTATCTAATCATTCGACAAGCCTAAAACCTTTAGAGAAAAATTTGTGTTACTCTTTTCATATATGAGACCGGGTTAGAGGGGTCATTATTGTTTACCCGATGTATCATTAATGAATATCCAGAGCATATTAATACCCATGCATCTATAAAACGGGTACGTTTTTTTTTTTTGTGAAACCTTAAAAAAAAAGAAGGAAAAGAACGAAAACAATAAAATAGTAACAAACCGGCCAACATTCGTCACCCCATTTTCAACTATCACTGCCACACACAGGCACACAGCACAAGCACCGAAAATAAAAAAAGAAAAGGCAAACAACACCGAAAGTCCGAAAGAAAGAAAGATACAGCCATCATCAGCCCATCGCCCATCATCAGTACAACAAGCAATTCATATTCATATTCTTCCACTCGACTAAACTCCACTCTCTCTCCAATCAACAATAACATAACATGTCAGGGTACAAAGCAGACGATGAGTACGACTACTTATTCAAGCTGGTACTAATAGGAGACTCAGGTGTTGGCAAATCAAACTTACTCTCAAGGTTCACTAAAAATGAGTTCAACTTAGAGTCCAAGTCTACTATTGGTGTTGAGTTTGCTACTCGCAGCTTGACTGTTCAGGAGAAAGTCATCAAGGCTCAGATTTGGGACACTGCTGGCCAAGAGCGGTATATATATACCTCTCTCTCTCTCTCCTTCTTTCCTGCTTTCCTTTGTGGGTTTTATTGCTTTTCCTTCATGGGTTTCTTTTGTTTTTAAGTGTTTGATGTTTTATGGGTGTTTTCCTATGTGGGTTTTTTGTGTAGTGAATTGGGTTGTTTTGTTTTGGTTGTTTTGTTTACTTTTTGGGTGAAAGTTTTGATCTTTTTCTTTTTTGTTTGTTTGTTTTTGTTTTTGTTTTTGTTTTTGTTTGTGGTTGTGGGTGGTCTTTGGTTGGGTGAGATTAGTTTAATTTGTTGTTATATATGTAAAATTAGGCCTTGATTGATTGATCATGATGACTGGTGACTGTGGTGAGTGGTGACTATGCTTTGTGTGAATAAAGTTTAATTCTTTTTATCAGAAAGGGTTGAGGGTTGTGTTTTTTTTATGGAGAGATGAAGAGTAAATGATTGAGCCTTGAGGGTTGAGGTGAATTTTGGGAAGTCTGATACTAGATTGTGGTGGACCTGGTGGTGGTGGTTGTTGTTGATGATCGGATGGTGTTGGTAGACTATGCGAATATTTGAGCTTCAAAGTCTGATTAAGACATCATTTTGTTGGTAGTAATAGTTTTCGTGATGGTGGTGGAGGGTACGATGGTGTGGCGTGTAAGAATCACTTGATGTTGATGAGACTTTTGATAGAGGAATATTGTGGAGTAGCTCTCCCGAAGGTTTAGGGGTTTTCCTCCCTATCCTTTGTATTGTATACAGTTGAGGATGAAAGTATGACTTACTTCTTGTTAAGAAGTTCTGGAATAGGATGGAACTGGTCCAGCCATCCAGGTGGTTATAGTTGATTTGGTTCTAAGTTTGAAAGTTGTGGTTTCATGTAAGGAACTGGAATGAAAGTTATGAAAGAGTTGCACCACATGGTTGACTTATTATGCACTAATCTGTCATGACTTCTAGTGGCAGCATGGGCTGACAAGGTTGTGAATTTGTGATTCCCATTTTTGTATACTTAACGTGATGCTGAAATGATGAGTACAGTACCGACGTACCGTGCCTCACAAAATTTTGGGACCTTGATATTGATCTGTTTCTGCTTTGTACCAGAACAATTGGGCTTGTTTAGGGTCTCCTTAACCACAAGTTCTTGTTTTGCCTTGAGGCTTGAACTCCTGCACAGTCTACTAATACTACAAGTACGTAAAATTGTAAACCTATTAGTTTTACACCTTAGGCCATAGCTTGACACTGAGAGACGCCCCTATACTGCACCCTGGTTCTGAAATTAGTGTTATATAGATCCTGATCCAACATGAACTCTGAGATTTTAGCTGATCGAACAAGAATTCTGAGATTTTAGTAGATAGATTTGGCAATTTCGAGCATACTATGCTTTGTTCTAGGGCTGGATACTGGTGGTTTGGTCATTGGTATGGAGTGACTGTATAGAACGAAAAGTCAAAAACCTTAAACCATTTTGGCGAATCAGGGGTATATAAATGGGTTGGTTAATTGGCATGCGCTTGAGTCAGCCTGTTGACTAGGAGAATGGTATCGCATGCGTGATATGGGATATATTTTACTAATTAAAATTGTGCTTGGTTGGAAGTCCTTAGGGGCAGTGACGAAGCTAATTGTTTTAACTTGTTCATCAAAGTACTAGAGTGCTCTCGAACACAACCTAAGCGGTGTAGTTGTGTTAGCAGAAGAAGAAATGAGTCAGCAACTGTACTTTGATGGATTCATGCAGCACGTGGTATAGGTCTCATATGAAGCTGAAAATGCATGTACTTGGTGTGCCTTCTTGTGGCTGCCCTGTGTCATAGGATTTTGATTGATTTATGAAGATTCAAAGTTTTTAGACAGAAGCCTTGGTTATGGCAGGTCAGAACCTATGATGGGAGTTGAGTGGTACTGGTTTGTAAATTTAAGGAACGCCTGAAATCATTTGCGGTTAGTCTAGTGAGGAAAGTGTCTTATGTCTCATGACATATTAATGGCCCTATTTGTAGGGGAAGTAAGAAAGACAGTGGAGATACTGACAGAATATGAGGGTCTCTTTGAACATGATAACATCTTCTGGAATTTTCTTTTGCATGGTTGCTGTAACTATAAATGGCAAGTGTTGCTCTAGATAGACTAGATTGCATTGCTTTGCTTGGAAGTTCAGAGTCGTTTGTCACCCCACTCGAGTGACCATGATATTCCATGCTTCAATAGTGTGAGCAAGTACTATTAACAGCTTGTAACTAGAAGAATGTTTTACATCCACTGTTCTGGAATCATACCTGTCAATTGTGAATGCTGGAAATTCTCTTCATGTTTGTTCTCTCTTCCTTGCCATGCTGTCCTCCTTACTTAAAAGATCACCTTTGTTTTCCTTAGTGAGACTCTTACACTGTGCTTGAGTTATCTTCTGTGTCGCCAACCTAAGATGACTTGAGTTGGAACTTCATCTAATGTTGGTGTTTCGTCTAACCAATTCTTTTGTTGGGTGAGCTAGCATCTTACTTCAGCTCATCGTCTTCCTCAGTGACCTTCATTCCTTTTTTTTCCGTTCTTCTAAGAAGACTGTGTGGTTGTGTGAGTCAGCTTCTTACTAAAACTCACTTTCTTATTTCTTCTTAGAGACCTTCATTCATCCTCGGGCACCTCTGCTCTGATTTCTCAAACCGACCTCGTGTTGTTTTTCTTTTTCTCCAAAAGCCACCTCAATGAGAACTAAGTGGGTCTATGGAAACCACTAAGGTTCAATCTTACCGATGGCAGAGAGAAAGAGGAGAAGCAGTGGAGGATTGATGACCCCCAAAAACCAAGATTAGGTTTTTAAGGAGTTAAACACTCTGATGTCAAAGGGTTCGGGAAATAGGCATTGGCATTAACTACCATCTGTATCCGTACTCATCTATTCTCGGTCTCTTCTCAGGCATCAATTTCATCCGATTTCGTTACAGTATTGAATCTAGTGAGGAAGAAAGATCTGGGGGAGTGACTTACCATGATAATAATTGCAAATAAAATAATTGCACTTGTACTGGGGGAATGACTTACCATGATTTCGTTACACTTGTTCTCTTTCTGGGCTTTAAAATAATTGCAAATAAAATGTTTTGGAAAGTCACTCTTCATTCCGTTATCTACTGTAAGAGCAACGAACCTTTGATTTATGAGCTACACGGGGCGTTCGAGTGGAGACGTGAGAGGTACTTTTCCCAAAATGATAATATGGGGTTGTTTGGTTGGTGTGTTAATTACGTTGGAATTCTATTTCCATGGAAGTTGTTTGCTGTGTCTAAAAACACAAATTTTATTCCTAGTCTGCATCCTCCTACATAATAGTGTAAACCCTTAATTAAGGGGCTTGGGTAAGTAGAACTTCCCATGTTATTCATAGGAATGACTTCCCTGGGAAGTAGAAAATCGTAGATGAAGTTTCACGGGGAAAAGCTGACCACACAATGAACCAAACAAGCAACAACTTATTGTTGCATTCCATTCTGCAGACGTGCCTTAATGTTTCTTCCTTTAAAGGATGAGTTGAATTTTTAGGACTGCATTAGAAGTGAGGACAACTGCGCCCGTGCGTGTTATAAAATTTTGTTAACGTGGTGGGGAGTGACGGCCAGCACATTGAAACTCTAGTCACAACTTTAAATGACCCTACTAAAGGACTTTTTACTTCATTAAAGGTGGCTTGCGTGTGTGTGGTGTGGTATGTGCTCGTGCGTGAGGGTGTGCAGTCAGTTTCTTTATTTTTGTGGGTTGGTGTCCGTGTGTGTTTGCGCCTTTGCGGCGTGTGATTGTATATTTGTGTTTGTGGTGTTCGTTTGGTTTGGTATGTTTGTAGTGTGTGGGTGGGTGTAGGTGCGTTTGTATACTCCGAATTTCGTTTGGTCCGCTAACACTATCGTAATCAGTTTGGGAATAAGGCTGCGTGAGTGAAGTATTTTACAGTGAACAATTTAAACACAAGAGTATGTTTCATAGGTGCGCCTCAAGAAAGTTGTGTTTCT
>ONZK01003542.1:32334-43792 GCA_900322385.1 Pharnaceum exiguum
ACCCCCCCCCCCCCCCCCCCTACCCGCCTTAGAAATTCAAGTCATTTGAATGCAACCTAATGTCATATTTGTAAGATCTACATTCATTTTTATGCGCAGTTCATTTTGGATGGTCCATTTACCGCACTTTACACTATTTGTCATTGTTAGGCACACATTTGTGTCCAGGCTTGCTGTTCCAGTTGTTGATCTTTGCACAAGTTAAGGTTTACGCGGATGTCACATATTAACCCTTGATGAGAACATAAAAGAGTACTAAGGTTTGATAGAGAGCAAGCTGATTAATCTAAATAACACTTTCTATAGGCACCTGTTCTGATGGGTGACTGGATGATGGTATTTCATGTTGACAGTACTCACTTGCAAAACCTGAGTGGGTAGCTCAGTTGGTAATCTGAGATCTATTTCAGAGGTCCCGAGTTTTAGGAACCACAGGAGAGGTTTTCCTAATAGTTAACTTCAGGGCCCAAGGGGTTAGTAAGGCAAAGCCTTGATACCCATGTTATCTTTTAAAAAAACAATGCTCACTTGCAGCAGTAGCAATTGTGATGTGGTAGAAATGTTCTGGTGCGACACGTGAATAATGTTGACAGAATAGTAAAGATCAAGAGTATAACATTGGTTGCAGTACAGACGTACAATTTGGCTGTTGTCTTCTGTCTCCAGTTATGAGTATGTTCTTCTATTGCCTTTTTCAATTGGTCATGTCGTGCTTTCTAAAGCCAAGTAGCTAGAGAAGCAACTTTAGATCAAGGAGTAATACTCCATAGTACAACTTGATGACACAAGTGTGCTGGCTTGAAGGCAAGATAAGTGTTAATGAGAAGTGTATGCTGCAATGGATGTTCACTCGGGAAGGAGAATGTGGTCAATAGGCTAAGCAGTTGCGCCTATCAAAATAAGCAAATAATTTTGGAAACACCCTTTATTGATCCAACTTTGTAAGGGCACCCCCCCCTCCCCCCCCTCTCCCTTTTCCCCTAGTATATAGCAAACTCCTTATGTGACGTAGAAGGGCTTTTTTATTAACCACCTAAACTGAATAAAGGATCCAATTGACCCGATTAAAGGTTTGTCGTTCAGTGTGCGTGTTAGTCCTCACAACAACCAACTACCTGATCTGTCTTCTTGCCTCGGAAATCAACTTTAACTGATAATCCCATCCTCTTAAACCTAACACCCCTACTCCATTGTTGTCGACCAGCACCCACCCCATTGCTCCTACTCTTATCCCACCATCCCATTTCATAACAACTCATATTGATTATTCTTTTTCTTTCTCTCTGAACTTGGATGTTATTATAGGGCAACAAAAACTGGAAAGGTTAATGAAAATACATTACTATTATTAGTGCCGGGAATGTATGTTGACTTGCACAGGTCTGATGAACATTTCTTGGAGTTCAATAGAATTTTTGGAAGTATGAACCTTAAAGAGTCATACACAAGTTGCTATGCAACATATTTTCTGCTTGCCGTTGATCTAGTGCATCTGATACTCTTGATCATATTGCGCTGGTTTTTTGTTAATCTATGAGACGTTAAATAATCTTCCGTTTGCTTAATGTGCTGCCTTGCTCATTACTGTTTTGAGGTTTGGTTGCTTTGATATCATTTGCTGCCATGGTGCAGTCTATCCTGTATTCGAAGGATTCAGTGCATCATTGTACAGCAAGGCCCTGAAATCATGAGCGTAATGCTTAGAGTTTTTTATGTTTTCCAAATTGTTTTCTAATTGATGGGGATTACACTTGGTTGATGATGTTGTTTTTTTCTTTGTTCCTGTTGTATTGTTTTCTAATTGATACTCGGTGCCTGCTTGTTGTGCTTTAGGGTCATTTTCCCTTCAGGAGGGGTGGTTTTGTGTGTTGTGAACTTGTGATATTGATTATTCACTTTATATGGTCAAAATATTTGTTACAGCTAATAATTTTCAGAATTTTGTGCTATTATTATGTCATGGACTCCTGGGTTCTTGTATAGCTAGGAATCATGTTGCACCTTTTGGCAATTGCAATTACCTCAACTATCAACTGTAGTGATAATACAGCGTGACTGTCCTTGATGGTGACTTTTCTCGTATGAGCTTTCTGCATTCCATTTTTTTGGGGTGGGCTTGGAAAAATCAATGGCACTCAGAGGGAGTGGATTTATAATTATTTGTTCTTATTTCTGTGTTTTCTCAGTCGAGGTTCAATTCTGTATGAATACTAGTTGGTGCATTTAACATTTCAAAATACTCTCTCTTGATTAGGTACCGTGCCATAACCAGCGCCTACTACCGAGGTGCAGTTGGTGCTCTTCTTGTGTATGATGTCACTCGGAAAGCCACTTTTGAGAATGTTACAAGGTGGCTAAGAGAGCTGAGAGATCACACTGACCCCAATGTCGTGGTGATGCTTATTGGCAACAAGTCGGATCTTCGCCATCTTGTGGCTGTTACAACTGAGGAAGGAACGGCTCTGGCTGAGCAGGAGGGCCTCTACTTCATGGAGACTTCTGCTTTGGAGGCAACCAATGTGGAGCAAGCTTTTACCGAAGTTCTTACACAGATCCACAGCATTGTGAGCAAGAAGGCAGTTGAGGCCGGTGATGGTTCTGCCTCAGCAGTGCCGTCTCAGGGTGAGAGCATAAATATCAAGAATGAAGGCTCAGCTTGGAAGAAGATGGGCTGTTGCTCAAACTAGGTGCGAGTCTTGGTTGTTGGTACCCCCACCCCCTTTCTCTTTCTTTTTCTTTTTTTCCTGGTGCTATGACAAACTAGTTTCTGAATAGAATCCCCTACTGATTGAATTTACACTTCCACAAGGAGGTCTGCAAATTCTGAAATGGGTGATTTGGATTTCTGTGACGTAAAATGTGGGAATTTTCCCTGCATGTTTTATATGCTATCTTACCAAGTTCACACTTAGGTAACCTAGGTAGTCCACTGGGGAGTACTTAAGTTGAATGCTAAACAATAGTAGTTGATGCATTGGTATGTTGGACTAATGTAGATGAGATAAGAATCCTGGGTGTTCACCTTGTCACTCTTAATGGTACAGTATGCTTTTGTCGTATCTTTTCTGTTCCCGAGAGGAATCTCCTGCTTCCCCCCTCCCTACCCTTCCCTTTTTTTATTGTTCTTTTATTATTTTTCATAGTTGAAGCTTCTACTGCAAGGAACTAAGGACTCCCTTCATTCATAAATTGGGTCAACCCGTTTCACACTGAGACTGGGTGATACTTGAGAGGGCTCATTATTGTTACTCGAGGGGTCACTAATGACTACCCAATGGGTAATTAATATCCAGTCTCATATATGAAACGAGTTCACACATTTTTTTGTGATTATTAACAAGAAAAATTCGTTTGAACTCATTTCATATATAAGGCGGGGTGAGAGTAATCTAGAGGGATTAAGAGTACTACGATGTAGGATACTAAAAATTTTGGTGGACGATGTTGCATAAAGCAGAACTTTATGTGCAAGGTACTTGTGGTCCGTTGCTTGAGACAGCAATCATTTTGTTATACATCATTGCATTTGCATCCATGTTTATCTCATGCTATGGAGCAATGTGTACGTGTTCACAGCTTTTTGCCGCAGCTTTTGTCTGCTTATAGTATGAAACGGATTGGTAGGAGGCGTAAGATCTGAATGCCAGTAATATTGTTACGTTCCCTCTTTTTCTTTTTCTTTTTTCTCAATTGGATATTGCGCTGATTGATGCCAAACTCTTTTCGGAATCATTAACGTAATGACAGGACCATACTATTAAACAATTTATATCAGTGGGTTAGACGGAGAGTGGTTGGTCTGTCCTCCTTTCTAAACTATTTTAAGGTAAGGTACGCCAGTATTTTAATCATTGGTCAATAGCTGAGGCTTTGTGTTTATCTTGACCAATTAAATGTGGGATTTTTAATCTATTGATTTTTTTATATCTAATCCGAACATCCATAGATGGTAGTACTTGTGGGGGTGTACTGGTGTATGAGAGCTGTATATCTATGATCAAAATCTGCACTATTTACAAAAGAATGTTGTGCAACAACGTCGGCTTTTTTTGTGCGGCCAAAATTTCTGAATATATGTTTCAGAAGAAAAAAGAAATGTAAGTGTGGCAAGGGTATAACTTCTCTTTTTTGACATTGGTGTATAACATCTAGACAATCATCAAGTAACTAGAATCCAAGAGTAAAAAAGAAAGAAAAACAGAAAGCTACTCTCCCCATTTCAAAATACCTATCACCTCCATTGTGTACGTTGATTGTTTAAAACATGTAATCTTTCTACAAGATTTTGCAAATGCAGTGGTAAGTATGTTGATACGGAGGGAGTAGAGAGTGGTCACAAAGGATGTGCAATTCAGCGTCACGAGCTACCGCAAAGAGGGGCAGTAACGTTACATGATCTCTCTATACTTCCTTGGCTTTGTCGAAAAACCGTTGAACATTCCGGAAGTTCATCTAAGTCACCAAACAATGACTCATCTTCCTCCCGCATGGGAAACGCAGACATCTCAGAATCGACGAATGTAGGTCCCATGAGTGAAGGCGAGCCAAATGACATGTCAGATAACCAGCTATACTCGACGTTCCCCAGCACCAATGAGTCACCAATGAACTCAAGCTGTGGTGGTTCTCCAAATGGGTTCATTTGAATAAGTGGTGATGACGGGTCACCACTGTCGGTAGAATCAGCCGGGGCTTCGGTTGAGGTTGTGGTCGTGGTCGTGGTGGCGGTTGGTGAGGATGGAATCGGGCCAGTAGGGGCGGGATTGGGGGCAGCTTGATGGTGGTGGTGGTGGTGCTTGGAAGTTGGTAAGGCATGGTTGTGCTCACAAGCATAGGTGATGATCAGCCTAGTTGGGTCCACACGGCTCCTCTCTACTTGTTTTCTAGCAGGGCACCCTTTGGAGCTACTGCATCGATAATAGCCCCTGCAAAAGAATAATCCCATGAATACAAACAAAACAAAACCCACATGGATCATATATTCAGATACCATACTTTGGGAATATTAATTTGATAGTGAGTGAAGAAAAGAGAGGACGAAAAGGAAAAGCAAAGGAGGAGTTAGTGCTCACGTATAAGTAAGTGTATAACAAAAACCAAACCAATCAAATCAAAACACTTTCTTGATACTACATTCAGAAACGCGCGTGTGATATTACTAGTACTTCTTTTTCCTGCCTTTTTGGACAAACGGTCGGTTTTGGGCAAAGATTGCTCTGTCTCTCCCAATGTTTCCTAGTCATGGATTGGTGTGATTTATTTCTAACACTTATGGAATTTATCATACATGTGACTTCGGATAGTTTTATCCATATCGAGATACTTTGTGTTCCATATGTACTTTAGCATCCAGGAGAATTTGGTTTCTTGTTGATGTACGAAAAGAAAATCCCCTCCAATTTGCTATTTCAAGCACTTCTATGTAGTACTCAAGTCATTACTAATAATAAGATCATGCTAGCAACTTAGTTTTACAAGTAGTCATTTTTTGACGGTGTCAAAGAGTTTCACAAGGTTCTGGCCACGTAGTGGCCTTGACATCTTCTCGAAATGGACATGTTTGCTAAATTTATCACTCTCATCACGTCCACAAATATACTGATAAAGTGAATGCAAAAATGACCCCTCAAAAAACAAAGTTACTGCAAAACTTAATCCAACAAAAAATGAAGACGATTTTGGCAATCTAGTATCTTAGAAAAGTTCAAAAAGAATAACAAGTGACATCCATGTATAGATAGCATGATGAATATGACTTTGCTAATGCCCCGTTAATCCATGATCATGCATGTACTCATTTTAAAGTTCGATCAATTGGAGTGATTTCTTGGAGCAACCAATTGAAAGCTTGTATGTTTACAACTTAAGTGGTATAATGAAATGTGACGAGTGGTAGCTTTGTGACACATAATTTTAAAATGATGAATTGTAAAGTAAATGAATAGACTATCCAACTACATTTCGAAATTGAACAGGATTGCAATAACAAATTCTTTGTTGTATGTTTATGACTACATATTTCAAGTGATCAAATTATATTACTAAAAGAGACCTGATGAATAAACCTGTATGATGCAATGATCTATTACAAGACTTATTATAGAAAATATTTCTTAGAAAAACCTCATTTTTTTTTGAAAATATTAAACCCCGTTGTATATTTATAAACCCTTATTTTGTGTAATTTTTCTATCAAAAAATAATTATGTAATTTATGTTGAATTTCTTGCATATGTTTTTTTGTCTCAATAGGAACCGGAGCGTGGTATCCACACTCGATCATAAAGCGTAGAAAGGCTAAGTAACTCATGATTGGGTTCCAATATCCACCTACTACATTGGAGGGCGTAGGATAGCATGAGCCACGCAGCCGCCTCTTTACTAAAATGCCCCAACCCATACCGGTTAACCGCAACATAACCGGTTGGACCGGACTATATTATTGGATTCAGTGCAGGAATTGAAGGACTAGTGTAATCAATTTACGTTACTGACCTGGGATATGGAGAGCCCTTGATTGGTTTCTGGCCGTACTTTCTCCAAGCCCATGAATCCGACGGTGGATATGCCTCCCCTTTGCTCCTTGATCCATCTCCTTCTCCTATTGGCACTTCCACCACTCTCTTTTGTAGGCTCCTCCTGCTGCATACACATACATAATTAACTAAATAATTATATCCCTTGTATTTGCATTTTGCTTCATTCATTTTCATTCTTTACACATATATGTTTAGTTACATCAAATTACATTAGCTAGGACATAAAAAAACGTTCTTTTGAGTAAATTGTAAAAGTTGCATACGCCTAGCTCACTTGTAAGACTAGCTAGCTAGCTAGCAAGACATGTAATCATGTATGGTATGTACACTATTTGAATTGATTTTGCAACTTGCAAAGATGATTTGGTTTTATTTCCATACCACCCTGCATAGTTGCATGTCTAGCGGGGTACTCAACCTAATATTAATATTAATATTATCTTGGGTTAATTATCGTTCTCGGGGATTAAGAATTAACGTACACTAGTACTCAAAGCTCAAAGTTATCTAGGAAGGTGCACAAATAATAAGTTAATTAAATTGTGATGACAAACCAACGAACCTTTTCTTAGGAGAAGGAGCAGTGGCAGTAGCTCTGAAGTCATCACCGGAGAGCGGCGAATCAGCGTTCTCTGAGGAGCTTTGTGGGTCGTCTTGATCATTTGTGAGAAATGAGCTGCTTCGTTTATTATCCAAAACCATGATTGAGATAGATTTGCTAACAACACACCACAAGATCAGGAAAGCTAGCTAGCTGATGATATAAATGTTGCTCCAAGAATATATATATATATATATTGCCTTTATTAACTAAGTTGCCAAATATAAAAAAAGGTGTTTAGCTCAAAAGGGTTAGCTGGAAAAGTGAAGGATTTATGCCTGAAACTGGAGAAAAGTAGAGAGAATTTGAGGAAGTACTGAGGTTAAGGGGTTATGGAGATGGTGGGATGTAAGGGGGAAGAGTGTTTAATAATTATTTTCTTAATAAACATAAATTAAGTTAAGAGAGCTAGCAAGTGGTCATGTTTACAGATTGGCAAATGGTCATATTTTATTAGGGTCGTGCGAGCAAATACGCAATCATATGATATTTGTATAATCACCAATATGAGTAACATCCTAACACATAATTTTAAGTGAATGAAAGGTTTAGATAATGTATACAACTTCTGTAATTTTTTAACTTTATCATTATGTCGTGACGTATGGTTGAGCAGTGGGCAGTCTCTCTGCCTAGCTACTAGTTTAATTTATGCGGATTTATTCAATTTTCAAAGAAGGGGTTGTTGCTCTCATCGTGGGAGGGGATCTGATGATAATGAATCACTGATGCATTCTTAATTATGGCCTTAGATCATTGTTATGACCTGTTATTTTTTATGACTCATTCAAGGATCATTATTATTTTTTAAAAATTATTTGGGGATCCTTGATTAGTCATTAAGAAAGCAACAAAACAGAGATATTTAAAGGGTGGTAACAATTTATACTGGTAATTCATTAGTCTCTTAAAGAGCAATCAAAATATTTTTGTCCCATTCTATATCTAATCTACTATTCCAATTTAATTTTAGCTATAACTCTCTGTGATTCCACCAAAAAACGATTTGAAAAAAGTGGAACTATGAGGCTTTGCTAGTTATTAGAGAATGATCATAAGAATGGTACCAGGGTGTTGATCGATAACTTAAATTGGCTCATTGGACTGTTTTGTCGTCACAAGAGAGCAAGATTAAGTCAATAATAAGTCTTTCATGCACCGGGTAAACTTACATCGGGGAATTGGTGACTAATAATAAAGGCGATGACTAATGACATTTAAAATTGACTAATAATCTATGTTATAATGCTTTAGTTAAAAGTACCACCTAGTGTAATCTTACATCGGGCGTACCCATCCCTCGTGAAACATTGAGTTTACACATGCATGGTAATTAAGGCTTTGATACTTCATTTTGGATTATTGTTCTATTTTGAACTTTTTATTGGCTTTTTCTTTACCGCTTAATACTTCTGTTCTTTTTGAAAGGAAAGTTCTTGTTCCTAATTTTTCAGGAAATTGTTGTTCATAAGTAGCAATATCAGTATTTTCAGGCAGGATTGTCGACAACACGTTAAACTACCGTAAATCGAAAGGCTTAATTGAACCAATATGACATCGCTTATCAGTGTGGCTCAAGATTTATCATGAAATTGGGCTTACCACCACCAGGCACCAACAGCCTTGCCATTCTTGATGCTGTGAAGTTGTACACTAGGCCACTAGTGCACTACGATCTATTGCTGTGCGCCTGTGCTTATAGCTGGTTTCCCGGACCGTTGCATAATGAAGCAATGAGTATGTACCCGTAGTACTTAAATATATTGTCCTTGCAATGTGTTCTGGGCCTTCTGGAACAATTGCTGATTGTAACGCCTTTTGTTCTGCCTTTATCTTTCCTCGAAGGTTATGAAAATACTTAATTCCGTTCTTTCGTTATATATGTGTTCTTTCGTTTAGTAAGGACAAAATAAAATTAAGACTTCCATCAAAAACAATAATTAAGACGCCATACTAGGAAGCCAAACATATAACTAGCACCCGATCTAAGGAACATTAAGAGCAATAATTTTACACTTACTGCTAGTCATTATTCTATGATTTTCTATACATAATTCTAGCGAGCTAAGCAATTCCAGATATTAATTAGTTGTTCACGTCCAATATAATAATAACTCTAAGTTCGGATGGTTGCCGAGCTTATCCTCTATGATGCAATTGGTGGGGATATGAAAACAACATTATTCCTTTTGTGCGAGAGCATCTTAGCTAACGCCTAACGGGCGACTATATACGTATTCTAGCGAATAGCAATGGCTAATTTATGTCTGTCCTTAACGCGGAATTTCTCCTACTTAACCAGAAAGAAAATAAAACTAAATGAAGAATATTGATGAGGACTCATTCTCGTGCCTGTAAACAATGATGATTTATTTTCCAAGTGATTTTTTTGTTAATCCGTCCAACCCTCATATTTAGATTTTGAGGGAGGGATCATGATTCACTGACATGTAACGTAAAGGGTAATCCCCAATTCTTAGGTATACCCGGTGTACGGGTACACCTTATGGTTTTATAACTAGTATTACAACATATATCATTAGTCACATTTTAAATGGCACTAGTCAGCCCCTTTGTAATTAGTCATAAATCCACAAGGTGTACCGGTACACCCAGTGTACCAAAGACTTGCTGAAGGTAATAGAGTTGTAACGATAATGGTAATGGTTTCGATTGAGTAGTGTTTTGTATAAAAAAGAAAAAACAAAAGAAAGGGTATCATTAGAGGCTTAGAGCTGTTTATGGGTGGGACGGCTCATGAAACCTGTCCAGCCCGCCCGGTTTTTCTAAGGGTATGGACATGATTTTTCAAAAATAATTTAAGTTTAGGGCCGGGTTAGCCCGTCCCATAAACTATGGCGGGTGGGCATGGACTACAAAAAAAAAAACGGGGACAGCCCGCGGCTTTGGTACTTAGAGTTAGTTATATATGTAACACTCCTATAGTCCTATAGGATGGAAGGAAGATTATTAACGAGGCTTTGGTACTTAGAGTTAGTTATATATCTTTGGGTGTAATTTCGTATTGTTTGTTAACTTATTGTGGTTTCGTGACTTTTTTTGGCAACAAAGTTTTATTCTGTTGAAATTTTATTTGGACAAGAAAAGAATTATAAACCTTTGATCATTGAAAAGTGAACTTAAAAGAATATAATAATTGTTTTGCTTAAAGAAATAGGTTTTATTTACTAAAATATGATTTTATAAATATATTTTTTTAAGAAAAAAACTCGTTGGGACCCGCCCATAGAGATGATGGCGGAAATGGACAGTCATTTTCAGGCCCGTTTATCCATCTCGGCCCGCCCTGATGGCATTAATGGACACAAATCTAACTTTAAAGCATAGCCCGTACCCGCCAAGTGCCCAATCTTGAACAGCTCTGGGTAGGGATGGCAATGGGGCGGGTTTAAGTGGATACCGCCCCAGTTGGGGCGGGGATGGTAGTGGATTTGATGGGTGGTGGGGCGGGGATGGTTTTCAAATAATCACCGCCCAACCGCCCCGCCTAATTTTATAATTAAAATATAACAAAATTTTGAATAAATAATGAAATTATAACTCAAATATCAAATTTTTGTGTAAAAATATATAAAAATAATTGTTAGATGGGTCTAAGTGGATACCGCCCCGCCACCGCCCCAGTTGGGGTGGGGATGGTAGTGGATTTGACGGGTGGTGGGGCGGGGATGGGGGAAGAATTTTTTTTGGTTATTGGGGATGGTTTAGGCTATACCGCTCCATCCCCGCCCCATTGCCATCCCTAGCTCTGGGTATCATCAGAACCCATTCCTAATGTGTCGATGGTACAACCGGGTGTACATAGCTACGTACACCCGGCTGTACAAATACGCCCCCGCATATACAAATACGTATACGCGGGCGTATTTAAAAAAAAAACTTCCCCTTCCCCGCATTTTTTCCCAGATCCCTTCCCTTTCCCCATTCCCTTCACCACAATAACTCCATTCTCTCTCCTCACTCCCTTCACCAAAAAAAAACCATTTTCCTCCATTGTTTCACTCTCTCTCCACAAAGCCCCATTTCATTTCCTCTCCTTAAAACAAAAACCCCAATCCCACTCTCTCTCCTCACATAAAAACCCCAAATCGGGCTCACAAAACTAAACCCATGGGTCACAAAATAATGACTCGGGGATCACAAATCAAAACCACAAGGATCACAAATTGTGTTTTAAACATCACAAATCAAAACTTAGGGGTCACAAAATTGTGTTTAAGCATCACGAATTAAAACTTAGGGGTCACAAAATTAAACTAAAGGGGTCACGAATTGGGTGAGATGGCGACGGTGGCGA
>ONZK01003542.1:47848-67538 GCA_900322385.1 Pharnaceum exiguum
TGTTTAACGTATAAAACATATTATCCCAAATATCTTTTCCTCAAGCTTTATAAAAAGTAACTTAGAAAAACGTTTTTGGCCTTCAAACATTTTTCTAAAACATTGTTAAAACCAAAGTTTGAAAATTAATTAGAAAAGACTTTTACCAAAACTTTTCAATTTAAACACTTAGAATAATGTTGGGATATAATGATTCATTTTATTTGGGACGATTCCATTTAATCCAAGTTTACTGGCTATGCATACTCAACGTAACCATGCATGCTTTAACATAATAGACTAAGAATAAAATCAAACCTTAACGTACTCTAATTATGTCGACATGATCCAGTTTGATCATGTAGTCTTGTATAAGGAACCGGTCTTTGTATATCTTGTTTTGTTCCTTGTTCCATAGCTGATGTTCCATGTTCCATAGCTTGTTCCTTAGCTGATGTTACATGTTCCTCAGCTTGTTATGTAACTGATGTTCTAAGTTCCACAGCTTGTTCCTTAGTTATGCTCACTGTTCCATAGCTAATGTGTTTCATACACAATGAACTTCTTGGCATCCTGTATTTTCTATGAACAAGATTTTTAGGCATAAAACAACAATTAATTATATCACATTCGTATAATTTGTCATTATCAAAACACTATATGTTTCAACATTTTGGCTCATAATTGTGAATAAAAACACCATCTTTGGTGTTCTTAAAAAATTGGAACGGATGGAGATGTCAAACCAAATTGAAGGGCCAGACAAGAGTTATGTGATGATGACAAATTTTGGGTTTGGATGTGCAACCTATTAGCAAGGATACTGAACGGGCTTTTCAATGGCCCATTGAATACTTTCTTGCATTGAATTCCTGTTCGATTCAACAAATTAGTCATTAGCTATACTCCCCAAGTTCCAATTCCAACCTCACAACTGGTAGCAAAATCTGCCACTGATTGTCAGTTCGTTGATTTACTTCGTGTTCCCTCTTTCTTCTTTTTTTCTTTTCTAAGGGAAAAAGAGGCGGAGGGATGAAAATTAACAGAGGTGACCTTACAATTGGGACAAACCTCGTTTTCCTATCACTCTTTCAGTTACATGCGCAAACAGTACAGGATAACAGTATTATGCAAATAAACTTGCGTAGTAATTGATACTGTTCTTAAGCACTAGTGTACTACTGTCTTCGTGTAGCTTTTACAAATTACAATTCAGATCAATTCAGAAATGACTTACAGGGTGAATGACTAAAGAACAAGTAACGGAACTATATTTATGAAGAAAATTAAAAGAAAATAGGAAAGAACAAATATATGCCTATACATATGCAGTTATGTACCACTACTTACAGCCTTACAGGGTGAATTACTAAAGAACGGAACTATATGCATGGAGAACATGATATCACTCCTTGTTAGAAGCTTCGACTGCCTCAGGAAGTTTATAAGACGGGCGTTTATCTGCACCTTTTCTTGAATACTCTCGCCATCTTCGAGCAGCTGCAGCAGCCCTGTTTGCTCTCTCTTTTACTTCTTCCTCTGCAACAAACAGAAATTTGTAAAGCTTTCAATGAGAAGTCCAGTCTTTCGTTTCACAGATAAGGTGCCGGTCTATGTGATAATGCAGTCCACAATAAAAGAGCTACAAACTGTCAAACCACACATTACCTGTACTTCGGTACTCTTTGGTCTTTTCCCAAACTTTGCTCCAGTATGAATCAGGGCTCCCAGAGTTCTCTTGCTTCATCATCCTTATTCTAGCTTGTTCCTGGAACAGTTAAATCTTGGAAGCTTAGATCAACCAAAGAACTTCTGAAGGTAAATTCATCCAAATATACGGTGTAACAAAAAATCAATGCATATGTTTGATCAGAACAAAAATTCTAGGATTCTGGAGTTTGATGTAATCTTAAAGCTGCAACATCCAATCTCAAATAACGACAATTCTCACCAGAAGTTTTGATTGACGTTTGTCCCAACGTGAGCTTGCCTGCAATGTCAAAGAGGCGTTCATTACAACATGAGGCAACATAAGATTCGGTATACTGAACATCTAAAACAAAATTATTGGCCTAGTCTAGAGAGGTCATTCTGAGAAAAGACATCCTGTTTGCTATTTAGTTAGCAATATGCATTATGTTCTAAATCTTGTGTGCCTGTTGCTAGCAGTAGAGAAAGCAAGGTCAAGTGGTGGTTAAGGAAGGAAGAACTAGGAAAGCAGATATGCATCTTTCACCGGCATGCTATCTCTTGTGAAAATGAGGAACAGTTGTTACCAACTTACCATTCTAAATACATCTGCCGATGCTCCCATGCCTGCCAACATCAGAGCGACCTGATCATCATTTTCAAAAGAAAGAATGAGAAAGTGCAAGTATGCAAACATAAAGAAGAAGAAAAATTGACAACTGGAGGGAACAAAAAGACTGGTTTAGCATTTTGACAGAGTCAAACTATTTCATGGAAGACAGACAAATCTGCAATTTGTAGCTGATCTTAGAAAGTTTTAACTCTAATCTTTTAACCACAATGTTAGAAATGCCATATCATAATTAACTAGAAGAGCAGGTGCGCTGAGGAGAGCTGAAATGAGTTGAATTGAAAGAGTGGATATCAGGATTTCGAGCCATGGTAAGGCAAAAAGAATAAGCAATGCGCCAATGCCTAGAACAATACAAAGGAACATGCAAAGCTCACTCTCAAGTTCTGTGCAAAAAGTAGGCCAATAACACAGACGTTCTCACCTTCAGGAGTGCAATGTTTTGTATCCTCTAAGTAGTATAAACTGCTTTTCAAGAAAAAGTAGTATAAACTGAAGATTATCTATGAACAACCATTCACAGTGATCACATGAGACTCAGGGGATCATCTCAAATGATCCTAAGAATACAGTTGGAACAAACTTTCTGTATACGCTTGACATGAAACAGTGAATATGCAGTTTCATTAACAATCTACTTAATCAGTTTAATACATCCACAGCAGAATTGTACTTCGAGATTAAGGATAAGTGAGGACTTCAGAGGTTCTACTTCTTTTTTTTCCCGTAAACAAGCACATTAATCTAATATGCCAAATGACTGAGCAACAAATTTTTCTTTCATCTTCTCAGAATCCAAAGTTGCTTTAATTCAAATGGTTAATATCAATAACATCCATCCCACCAATGTCTTACTTTGATTGTAAGAGGAGGGCTCTATGGCGAACTAATGGAGGGAGGAATCATACATTGTAACAGAAAGACAAAGGAGTTTCTCTGACTTACATTTACTCTTTCCACTCTCCGCATCTCATCTTCAAGCAAAGAAAGTTGTGGAGCAGATGTCCAATGAATACAATCAACTGGGCTGAGAATCATAATGGAAGTCAATGAATATAACCCAATACACTTCAGCCATTTAGAAACTTGTGATGCTTAACTAGCACTTCTATGAATCTAAGGAGCATACTCGTCACTGATAGGTGGAGATGTTCACAATTCAAAAGGAAAAAAAAAAGAATTAACAGGCACTCAAAAATTACCAGCTTTCAATTGCTTGTTGAACATGGTCAGAAATTCCACATTGTTTGTACACCCTAGCCCTTCCAAAGTCTTCCTCGATCTCAAAAACATCTGGTGCCACATTGGCACAGTTTTTGCAACCTGAAGGACAAAATGTATGTACCGGTAAAATGCATGGAAATTGAAAATCAAAGCTATAACTATACAATTGCATCAATAGAGTCTTTTTAATTGTGTAACTAGAGTCCACAACTCCGCATGTGACTGATATAAACTTTGTTTATAGCAGTCATTGCCGGTCTCAAACTCAGATTCATGAGGAGAGTTGCGTGGTAGGCGATTGACGGCCAACGCATTTGAAACCTAAAACATTGTTATGACATAGACCAATATTCAAATTTCATTTTGGTTCATGTTTTGGAATTAAGGATATGTTGTTGTTTTTGTTTATTGATCTTATTCAATGTCCACATACCTATGCAGCTGAATTCATCAACGAACACATGATCCCTGGGGATGGAATCATCCAAAAACGGATTTGTTGCCGTCAAGGAGTAACCATGTATTTCATCATACACCATGCGTTGTACTGGATCACTTAAAACCTACAGAGTAAAGATGCAAGAACTTTTTAGTATTATTCCATTACTATAGCATGCCTGCATTCAGACTTTTAAGAGTATATCAAAAGATTAAAAGACCTAATAAAACTTCAGAATTTTATTTGTATAACATACCGTATATACTTCATTGATGAATTTGCAAAAGTCTACAGTCTCTGGATCATCACCGCTCAAGTCAGGATGGCAGGCTTTCATGCAATTGTAATATGCTTTTTTAATTTCCTGTGGCGTTGCATCTGGTGTCTGCAAATATAGGTACAGAGATGAAATTAGCAGCAACATAATCCAAATTTTCATCAAAGGCACAACTGTGACGAGTTCACACGAAAACAATCACAGAACTACTTAGCAATTTAGGATTAGCACTAGTTCATTCAGAAAAATGAGAGGGAAAAAACACTTAAAACTAGTCCGTCAGCAATATGTCCTTTGGTTTGGTGCCATAGGCATAGCTACATGCCTACATAGCGAATTCTTACAAGGTACTCACCAAGACCGAGCCTAGAAGGCCACGTTTTGTATTGGACCATTATCTTCGTTTCGATAAGAGCGAGCTAAAAATATGTACTTCTCCGCCATTTTTGATGTGAATTATGCAATCAGAATTCGGAAACATCTTCATTACATCGACAAAGCCATTTGAACTAGGAATTAACTTGCTTTTAATTTTTTGTCAACCAAAATATAACTTCAAAGTGATGGCTTGATCATGCACATGCATAGTACATTAGACCACACAGCACACAGGAAGGTGGAAGTTAAGAAAGAGCCAACTTGATTCAATAACAATTAATCTCCCTGCAATGCCCCCAATGTGAATTGAACCTGGATTTCTTGTGTGGACCAAAGACAATACCATTGGACTAACTTATGTTGGTTAAAACAAGATATACAAAAGATATAATATGGAATTATGCATCCTACAACAAAATTCCCCTACGTACCACTCTAGGGCCTAGGCTTTATTGACTTGACTGCGTTAGATCTAACTTGAACTAAGTTGAGATACATCCAACTAATAATCTAAGTGAAGATTATATAACTCCAAGTTAACCATTAACTAGAGCGAAAGAAATTCTGCCAAGAAAAAAGGGCACATCACATGGCATAGAGGCAAAATTGATGGTAATAATCCGTACTTGTGCCGATTATCCCACAATAATCATATTTTGAAAATTGATGGGAATAATTCATATTTGAACACTTATGTCCCGAAACAGTCTAATTCATGTTTGTTTCGAACAAGATTTTTGAAACTAAACTCATCTGAAGCCATTTTTTTCGATTTGAATAGAAAATTCACCAATTCTAATTGATATATAGCCAAAACAAATCATTTTATGATACTTTAAGTTTCATTAAACTTGTCCCCGTGATACTGTGGACTATTGTTGCCCTTCATGGTTAAAAGTATGGATAATTCCCATAAATTTTAAAACTACGGATTATTTTTGGACAATCGGCCGAGATAGGGATTGTTGGGAAATTTCACCTAGATTAAATGGTCAACTTATAAACTAATATTAAAAAAATACCATATGAATTTAAATAAACTTTATAATTATATTATTACCAGGCCCAAAACAGCATAATAGTCATCAGCAACACCATCTTTCATTCCATCACCACTACCAACTGCTTTCACTCTTTTCTTCTCTCTACCCATCAAGCACCATTGCTGACGGCGCGTGGGAAGCACATGCCACCTGTTTACTCTTGAAGTACAAGATTGTGTAACATTACCATAATTCTGAACTGGGTTTTGCATCTTGAATGGATCAGCACACACTGGCCTTAACAACTGAGCCATTAACTTTTGTTTTAATGATTAAAGATTGAATCTTTTTCCTGGGTTGATGTTTGTTTAATTTGTGCAAAATGTGAAATAAAAGGGCGCAAAAAGATCTTTTGAAATTCGGTTATAAGCTAAGAGATTTTATAAAATAAAAGAGAAAATATGAGGATGAGAAGTTTTATGGTACAAGTGGGAATTCTGACGTGGCAAGATGAGCGCCAATTGTTACACAAGAATCTGGAGGGACAAAGAAGAATCCGAAAGAGAGGGGCCTGATCATGAGTCATATACTACAGTGACTGACTAGCATGAGTTGAGTTACATGCATGGCAAGGCAAGGTGATTGCTTGCACGTGTCTAAGTGTGGAAATATTGTTACTTGCTCGATTAGTCACTTGGCCAACGTTTTCAAGTGGCTTGTCATCTTTGGTGAAGATTGAGAAATTTCCAAAAGTATTTACTTAGCCGGTCTTCGATGACCTTGTTTGCCAACTAGTTGGAGCTAATAGATGGATTAGATAGTTGAATTTGAGTTGTTTAATTTGTTAGCTGGTTTGATAAACAGATTTGAACCACTTGGGGGCCTGTTTATTTGTATCTGGTTGGGATGAAAAAGCTAGCTGAACTATTCAATCTTAGAGCTTGTTTGGTTGTAATATTAAGTCCCTGGGAATTGGATTTTCCTAAAAAGTGTATTTTTTGTGTTGTTTGGTTAGCAAATGGTTATGGGTATTCACTTCCCATGAAAAGCTACTTCCCATGATATTTAGGAAGTTTGTAACCTAGGGGAACCTAGGTAACTTGCACTTCCTACATAAATTCTCATGCTAGTGCTCTTCCTATGTATAACCAAACAATTTGACCGGTCATTTCCCATGAAGTGCTAAATGATGGGATTTATGAGTGCATGGGAACTTACTTCCCAAGTGGTTAACCATACAAGCCCTTATTAGCTGTTTTTTTTTTTGGTAAAACCAGCCAAGGAGTGACAAGCTGCCCAAAAAACTGACTACCAAACAGGGCCGACGATTTGCATACAAATTAGAATTTCCAACACCTTTAACAGTTCTTTGTCTAGCCAACGGCTCAAGCCGAACCCACCCTGTTTAATCCTAAATTATTGTTTTTGGCCAAACGAGTTTGGAAATGGGTTCATTCTTCCTAATCCACTGGTAGGTCGAATTTTAAGTTGGGTCAGTTTTTCACATCCTCACAGGTTTAGCCCGTGAAAGCTGAAAGGTAGACGAAAGTCTTGATCATGACTAGAGATGACAGTGAGCTGGGAATATTACAATAGACCTTCCTCCAGCCCTGCACCACCACTCATAGCGAGTCAAGAATTCAAAATTATCTCCGGTACACCAATCACTACATGAAGTACAATTCCCTCACCCCAATTGTAGCGGTGGCGGTTGATATTCACTTAGATCCATATAACTATTATTTTTATTATTTTACTAAACTAAAATTCAATAATTGAGTTATAATTTTTTCTTTATTCAAAAGTTTATAATATTTTAATAATAAAAATTAGGATGGGTCAGTTAGGGGTACGACTAATTGAGAACTATTTCTGGCCGGCACCTATGGTGATAATGTCATCCCCGTCCCACCATCCATTAAAATCCGTCTCCAACCTCTTCACAACTGAGGCGATATTCGGACAATATCCACTTACACCCGCCTCATTGTCACCCTTAGGCCCCAATTTATTCATGAATTCATGACAAACAAAATTTGTCAAGGGTGGTTAACTGCTTATTGGTCCAGTGCAGCAGTGCCTACTAAGTTGAAAGAATTATCTCCATCTTTCAGCTTTAGGTGATTATGAACTATAACCAAATGGCTAACAAACCTTCTAGTACTTTTTATTTTTGGTGATGTTGTTCGAAGTCCATATTTCAATGCAACAATGCCTTTGAGTTCAATGTCGGAAACAAACTCTCTATTTTCTTAAGCATGGATAAGGTTGAGTATATTCCGATTCCCGAACACCCCCATTGAATGGGTATTTACACCCGTCCTGTTGTTGTTGGTTAAATGCTTATCAAGTTATTAAGTTGATTATCAAATTGAATAAGCCCAGTCCAGGCCGGGAACTTATTAAAAAAAAAGACAAGCCCAGTCCAGTCCAGTCCACATGTATGTAGGTGAAAAACTGAAAATGCAGAAATTCCCAAATCAACTTTTAACATTTTCCCAACCCCTTCCTTCTCCTCCTCTCCCCATCATTCCATCAGTCACACAGTCGCACCTCACAAAACATGCCATCATCATCATCATCGCATCCATCCTCACCGCTTCCCTCCTTCGCTTCGACTTTCTCTCGGGTAATTCCTCCATCCATCCCTTTACCTATACTTTTGTTCTTTATTGGGCTTTCACAACCTTAGCAAAGCCCACAAGATTTACTTTGTTGGGCCAAATGCTTATCTATCTTAGACGATTGAATTTACCCCACTAGAAATTACCTTTGTCTGAAAATAGGAACAGCAAGCATTTTCATTTTTAGTGATAGATAACGTTATATAAGCTGTTTTCGTAGCTTAGCTTAGAAGCTTTTATAGACTGAGAATAGCTTAACATTGTGTTATTGGATCCAATATATATGTGTGCTTATATATATACTGTGTCCCTATGACCCTATATTGTCGTGCCTTACATTTTAAAAGAACAGCAATGTAGATGGGACACTACTAGAGTGACCTGACCCGGTGGGTCAAAAATCCCGGTAGTGTAAGGTTGCCTACATTCTCTTAAACTAACAGAATGCCCTATTATTAATCTTTAGAGAGAGAGAGAGAGAGAGATAGAGAGTAGAAAAGGTGGGTCGGCCACCCGGATGGTCGGGTCAATGAAGTTTTTTCTTCCAATGTAGATTGTTCATGACCTTATTGGGAGGATTTGCGCGCATTTGTGGTGTGCTTGCTTGGTTTTATGCTTGTGTCTGCAGGTGGGCTTGTTGATGTGTGTGTACGCGAGTACTTGCCCATGTTTTTATGCTCTCAAATATAGCTTTTATTGAGTTGTGACTGGGATTAGGGCGATGATGTTGTTAGTGGGTTAGTTTTGTCATGACTTTGCTGAAAATTTGATTCTTGTAGTAACGTGGACATTATCGAAGCTAAGAGTTGAGTATTGTCTTTGTTGTTTAGTGGCAAATGTTTCTTATAACTTAGATGACTAACTAGAATTGGCTGTAAGGATTTGGTACAAAGCGGTGCTCACAAAGGTACTAAGTGGGTCATTCTGGAAACAGTCTCCCGGTTTTTCAAATCGGGGTAAGGTTGCGTACATCAGGCTCCCTCAGTACCATATCTTAGATGGGATAATACTGGGTTGGGTTTGTTGTTGTTGCTGTTGTTGTTGACTAAGTAGAATTGGCCAACTTTGATAACCTAAACTTCTTGGCTATTTGATCTGAACCTATCTGCTTCACAAGTTAAGTTGCTCTCTTGGCTTAATGATGTTGGCACTGGTACTTTGCTATCCTTCGCCCTAGCTTTACTATAGAATAGAAGTAAATATATATGGTGGTTTGAAGTTTCAATTTGAGTGTAAAGACATGTGTGAAGCTTGATTAGTTCACATATTTTTACCTGAAATTCTTGTTAATTTTTGCTTTAAAGTGCCACTGATACGGACTCTGTTTGCACATTACTGTTAGTGAGCGGATGATACTTTCTATTTATGCTTGAAATAGTTGGGAGGAGAAATCTTGGTTTGATTCTTGAAACTTTGAATTAGTTGTGAGTTGTGAACTGCTGATGTGATCTTGTTACATATTGCTAAGTGAAGTATTTTGGAAATGATGAAAATGGTTACCGTCATTGAACTTTGGATGGGAGCATATTTGTTTCGATTATTTGACAGTTGATGCTCTTACATATGCAGGTTTAATTAGTCAATGGTTTTCCGTAAAGAATGCATGGAAGATTATCTACTAGACTGTTGAACATAAGCATATCTTCGTTCTGCAAATTACAGAAATTGGATAAAGCAGAGGCACTCTTAATAGATGGTATAAGGCTTGGGGTCCTCCCAGATGTGGTCACATATAACACTCTTGTTGCGGCATACTGCCGACTTGTTGGCATAGATGCAGCTTACACAGTTTTCCAGAGGATGCAAGTAGCGGGGATAAAACCTAATGTAATTACTTACAACTCATTGCTAGCGGGTGCATGCAGGCAGTCCCAACTACCACTTTCACTAGATCTGTTTGAAGAAATGTTGAAATTAGGTATTTCTCCTGATGTATGGAGCTATAACACGCTGATGCATTGCTTCTTTAAATTAGGAAAAGCTGATGAAGCCTATAAGGTTTTTCGTAATATTATTCTCAACAACCTCTTACCTGATCAGACTAGTTTCAACACTTTGATGAATGGCCTGCTTAAGACTGGATACGCTGACAATGCTCTCATGTTATATAGGAACTTAAAGCGTCACGGATGTGAAATTGAGTTAGTAACATATAATATTCTTATCGATGGGCTGTGCAAAGTGGGCAAACTCAAGGAAGCGAGGTGGATTCTCAAAGAACTTGTCGATTCAGGATGTATGCCTAATGCTATTACTTACACCACGATAATGAAAGGTTGCTTTAGGTATGGGAATCTTGAGGAAGGCTTGGGAATATTCTCAGAGATGAAGAATAAGGGTTACACCTTTGACGCTTATTCATATTGCACAGTTGCAGGAGCACTAGTTAGAAGAGGGAGGTTGGATGAGGCCAATGACATCATGGAAGCAATGATGAAGAGTGGGGTTGGGCGTGACATTGCGTCTTATAACACCTTGATTAATCTGTACTTTAAAGAAGGGAAGTTGGAGGCTGCCTATGAATTATTGGATGAGATGGAAAAAGAAGGTTTAGTATGTGATAAGTATACACACACCATCTTGATCGATGGATTGTGCAAGGTGGGTAATGTTGAAGCAGCCGAGCGACATCTGCAATCATTAAGTATGACGGGCTTTAATTTGAATTTGGTTGCTTACAATAGCTTGATTGATGGGATGTGTAAATCTGGTCAGGTTCGTCATGCTATGAAAATATTCAAGTCAATGAAGGTGAAGGATGAGTTTACGTATTCATCCATGGTGCATAATCTTTGTAAGGAAGGCAGGTTTAGGACTGCTGCGAGACTCTTAATGTCTTGTATAAAGAATAGAATGAACGTACTCAAGTCTGCAGAACGGGCGGTTCTTGATGGTTTTCGAGCTTTAGGAAGAAGAGAAGAAGCAAGGACACTGCAATCCAGAATTAGAATAGCGAAGATTTTACGTTGTTGAGCTGTGGTGGACAGAATGGGTATCATTATTATTGAGCAACTCCTATGGGGCTATTGCGATCAATCAGTCAAGGGGAGAGGATTTGTGAACCAGAGAATTTGACAGGAAGGTGTCTTCTCCCCTCAAATGGCAACGATACTCTAGAAATACCAATGTGCAGGTAATGTTTTTAGTTCACCGCCAATTAGCTATTTAAAATTGCGCAGTCTAACTTCAGTATATTTGAACATCTTTGAATGTTGCTTATGGACATCTGTCTTCCCCTGGATAAACACCTCCTTTTGAAAGAAGGCTTTCATTGTGCTGCGAACATTATCTTATATGTAGCATTAAGGAAGTCTGAGAAAAAATTACAAACTTGGTCTCTATTCGATGGGACTCTGATGTACATTTTACTTCATAATATGATTTTTTTTGGTCTTTACTACTGATGCAGATGAGATTATTTGATTCCATTCATCAAGAGCTTCCACACAGGTGCTGATTACTGTCACTGAAGCCTCTTTTCTTGTAAGTTGCCAAAAATTTAATCCCATGTCCAATTGTGTTGTCTGAGATCCTGCATGCCATTGTGAAAGATGTAATATAGTATGCTCATATTGTATTATTCACAATTGAAATAGCTCCCTCATGGTGGGCAAAATACTCATAACTTGCCGTAGTCTAGTCATGCGTAAAGCATGAACATGGCGAGGAAAAAAGTAATGCATGACCATTTCTGGGTCTCTCAAGTATACCAATGTTTCATCAAAGTTTGTAGATAACACTGTAGAGATACTTTCATAATAATCTGCTGAGAGGTTAGAAGGCCTATGATTTTGGTGGTTTTCACCTTTTTGGTGGTCCCATGTATGTTTAAGCTTTATGATTCTCACAAGGAAAACACAAGTTTATCTCCTTATTCGGTCTGGGATTTAGCTTTGTCAAAAATTGTACTTCTGTTGCTTCTGCAATCTGGATGAATACTTTCTCAGCAAAGCATCTTGGATTTTGGTCTTAACATAGCTAAAGAGCAAGTGTGCAACTCTGCCATAGGTTGTTCCAAGGGTTGGCTGATTGATCACTTAAGTGGTATGTCGTATGTGAACTTATTTGACTATTGAGCTTGTAACCATTGAGAGGTTAAAATTACGTCTGACAGGGTCGTGATGGATTTTGATATACTAGGAATCCAGAGTGGCTTTGGTGTCCCATAACCGTGTCCCATCTTGTGTGCCACTCAATCTCAACCGCACATAATTTGTTAATGCAATTTCTTTTAAATGCCTTAACAAATCACAAACGGTTGAGATTGAGTGCCACACAAGATGAGACACGGTTATGGGACACCAGAGCTCCACTGGAATCTGCCTTTGGTCCAGATGTGTATTTTGTTGTCCCATTGTGGATGGCTACAAATTGGATGCCTTCACTTTGTATTAATAATTATATTCGTGTACATATTGAGCTTCTCATTCGACACTAATTTTCTTGTCTTTTTATAAGTTGAGCCTTTTATGTCAACACAAGACATACAAAGACTTGTGTGAAACTGGTTCATGTACGCAACGGGATAAAAATTAGTCAATATAAGTGATAAAAATTTGGACACTTGATCTCTTTTTGTTTTAATTATTTTTAGTATCACCTTTGCATAGCTAAATTATTTCACACAAATTTATCTATTTATCAGAAGGTTTGTGTAGATGACCATTAAGTTTCAAGATGTGAAGAGGAATCTTATGTCAGCACAATTGCTCAATGAATCGATAAAAAGTACCTAAAAATCGTCAAAAGATAACCTGCTCCAGTATACATGGATTTTCAGGTACCAGTATCAGCCTTTTGACAACTATACAAGGGACAGACCAATGTGCTTGAAAGCTTTACAAGAGACATCATAACAACAAGGTGCGAACCTTTAAAAGAAAAAAAAAAAACTCAACCAATGTGGTTAATTCCTACCTAATTCCACAATGTATGGTGTGCCGTCTTTCTCTTTCGTTTGTCAAAAGAGAGCAAAGAGAGTGATCATGTTAGCTGTGTTCTTCACTCTCAAATTGTCATGTTAAAATAATGCTTCAAGATTTGGTTATTAAGCTGTGTTGTGGCCAGACAGCGTATATCTGACCCCCTATTCCTTGAATGACCAGCCGTGATGGTGGTCATAATAATCTGTTGCCAGGGTGAAATAACCACGGTAGGAGAAATGCTATGATAATTGCCGCTAGTAAGAAGTTACAGAAGCTTTTGCCACATCGTTGTTCCCCCTCGTTTGAGCTCAAACGAATAGGATCACCACTTGAACTTGTGATGAATGCTCGAAAACCTGTATCTTCAATCCCTTCTATGTTCTTGGCTGGCTTTCCACATATCTCACAAGTCCTAAAACGCAAACAAAGAGAAATAGAATGTCACTTGTCAAACACTCGAACACCACCACAACTTCGTAGCAAGGCAAAAAAGAAATGCACTCAATGAAGAGAGTACTTCTAATATAAACTCGGTTGAATGGAAGGATTTACACTTGGTTGTTGTTGTTGAAGAGAGTACTTCTAGTATACAAAAGATCCTCAAATAGCTTAGGAAATGCATCTCAGTAGTTCCATGATTAGACAAACAAGTCAAACATTATATTTCCAATGCCCTAGTTCTCTGAGTATTAGTTGCTGCATATGTATTAAGTTTCTTCTTTTTCAGCAGTTTAGATGCAGTCATTGAGGCGCAGGCGCTGCCCACAGTATGTGTATGTCTCAGCTTCGTAATAGTTTCAATATAATAAAAAAGTGATGAAGATGAAAAGGAATTACTACCTGTTGCCTTTCTGCAAAAACCAAGTTTTGGCACAATGGTAATGTGAGATACCAAGTTCACCTTTACACCCACAACCAAGGTTGACAAGGTTAATATTCCCCACAGTAACAGCAGACGTAGCCAGGTGATGCTCAGAGGAACCCAGTTGGCATATCCTGCAAACTTCCTCACCGCTAGAAGTATCACTTTCTCCCTCTTCTTCATTCCTGACGTCAATTCTGCACGTTTCCTCTGCTGCACCCTTTTCGTCAGCCTTGCAGTTGTTTTCAACCTTTTCAGCCTTCTGAAAATTCAGGTCGCTAGAGACTGTTTGAGTTTGTAGACTGGATGTTGAGGTTGTGGTCATGTTGGGAGTTCTGTCTTTTATGTTATGGTCTTATGGATGAATGTTAGTTGCTTCACCGAACAGCTCTCTGTCCTGTTTTTTCAATGCCTGTATGACACCTCAAACATGCCGAGATTTGGGTTCATCTCCAATGCATTGAACTGTGTACCCTTCCTAGAAAAAGAAACAGCCTTAAGTCTCCCTTTAGTGGAGATTTTAAATATGTACTCGTATTCACATTCCTAGTGGGGGTAGGTCCTTTGAGAGGTGATACGTAGTTCTAGGTGCATCTCAATAAGCATACTTCTACTATAATACCTAGGTATTTCGCCTGACCATAATAAATGCTCTTTTTTATTATTTAAAAATAATAATTTTTTAATTATCCGGCTCTGCGAGGCTTTGCTCCAACTACATCCGGACCTGCCCCGAGTCCCACACCTAGATGTGGTGGGTGAGTATCTGCATACAGTGAGACTCGAATTCGAGACCTCGCTTAAACGGTATTGAGGTGCTTACTATTCCAATCAACCCCACGTTGGTAACAAATAAATAAATAATAATTTTAGTATTTAAAGAGAGAATAACTTTCTGTTATTCAGCAAGTAATTTCATTTCTGTTTGAGATCCATATTAATAATTGTACACTATATAGCTACATATATGAATTTTTTAAGAATATTTACAAAAAATAAAAGGCGGGGTTATAGTTTATTTAGAAGGGTTACTGTAAAAAAAAAAGGAAGTACTAATTTTTAATTCCGACAAAAAAAACTAATCTTTATAACACTAATACACCAAATATAACAATTCTAAGATGCAATTCACAATAATTTATACCACCTCATTCACTCCACATAAATAGGTATAACAACAAGTTCAAAACCATAATTCATTACAAGTTTTTGTCTACTAATTAAACATCACTTAGGAATGCAGTGGAGCGGGTGAAACAATGTCCAATTATACATCTATTTGACATTATCCATATCCGTATTTGTATTCATATCCATTTAGTTTAATTCAGTAAGTGAAGTGATTAACTGGATGTCAAGTGAATTTTCAAAACATAGAAGGAATTCATGTTAGATAGATTAACCTATTGAAAATAATACTACTCTAAATCCACATAGTTCATATCCAACATACCTTATCCATACCCGCTCTAAATCTATTTAATTAGTTCAAAAAACCTTCATCCAAGCATGCTCCATATGTAATTATTGAATAGGATATGGAGCCGGTATGTGTGAAATTGTCATCTCTAATAATTCACTACAAAAAAGACAATGTGTTTGAGTTGATACTCTTACCTTGTTTGTTTAAAATTGTATTATAAATTATGTGTACGGTAAGTTTATATGGTTAAATCTCAATAAATTGCAATATGCTAAAGAGGTCTTGGTAAAGTTATAAAGTTTAAGTAGTTACATATAATAGATTTCACGTTTAAGTTCTCTTCGTTTGTTCTAGTTTATTATGAGGGTTATTATCCCAAAATAATTCCAACTTATTGTCATGGGCACAGTGGTACACTTGTACCCAAAAAACATATATGAAAAAATACAACGAGCCATCAATGATCAATGTATAATGATTGATTATAAAATAATGGCTTCCTCTTCTTTTTTCGCCTTTAGAAGCACATAACAATTTAGGGTCTTAGGGACCCTTCTTTTAAAAGTTAGTCCTATTTTGATATAATTATGGCATATAGCAAAAAACATAATGGAACTTATGGGCACTTTTGAATTTATATTCCTTGTACTGTTCTCCAAAACAAAAACAAAGAAAAAAATATTCCTTGTACTGGTCTTAGATAAAACCTTGCACCTGTTTTAGTCCGAGGTGATCACTGCCCAATAGTTTTCTGTTAAGGACACAAACAAATCATCATTAATTGACTTTTAGCAAATGGACAATCAAAGAAGTGACATTAGAGTACAAAAACATTGCGTGATAGGATGTTAAGAGATTTCTAAAGCTCTTTTTAATTAACTAGCTTAAAAGAGAGGACAAGGATTATCATAAGCAAAGTATATTGAGTAAACTAGACAAGCATTAGGTACAAATCCCTTGAGTCAGTTATCCGGAAAGAATAAGAAGAAAGCAGAAGAAAGCACAATGCACGACTTTGGCGAGGATTAAGCTAAAGTAGAGACACTTAGACGCCCATTTCTCTTTCTCTTAAACAAGGTGAGGGACAAGTGACCATGGCCACTTAGGCTGTCTTTTAAGCAATTATTTTCTCAATTTTATGTATAGTGACATTTTAATTTAATTAAGTCTTCGTCTAGTTTAGCTCGATTTAATTTAGTACGCAGTTCATCTCTTTTTTTTTAAAACAGTATGCAATTCATCTTAGAAGTTTTGAGTAGCTTTTATGACTAGAATTTGATTCACTTCCAAACTGAATGAAGAAAAAAGCAAGAATAAATAAGAAAAAAATAGACCTTGAGTAGGGTTGAGGATCTTCTCCACTGCATTGAAGAGTTCGTTCCGCGCTTGGCTTTGTGGGGCAAATAATAAAGGGATTTTGTGTAGACAAATCTTGGCCCTCTATTTAGCTCTTAAGATACAAGTTACTAGAAATCTTGGTTCTTTGAGTAGTACATCAAGATTAGGGTAAATGATTACATGTTAGTTACAAAACAAGAAGAATGAAGCTCGAGATGTTGGCTGAGGGATGTGGTGAATAGAAGAAAGTGGAGGAAGAAAAGTAACATTCACGTCAAAATGAGGGTAAACCCATTCAATTTGAGTAATTATTTTTTCCATTTGAGAGTATTAATTTCCCCTTTTCTTTCTTTTTAAACACCTCCTCTATCTCTTTCCCTCCTGAAATTTATTATCTTACCCCTAATTTATTATTACATTTGCAAACAGACCTAAATTTATTATTTCCTCTTTTATATCAATATGTTAACTAAAATAATTTTTTTTACTTATTTTGTCCTTATGTCTCTCATATCTATCTGTTACTTGTTAATTTCTCAAACTTTTCCTAATTGTCGGAGAGAACCAGCTCAATAGTTGTGTTAAATTGGGTTGGCAAATTATACAAGCCGAATCAACAAGTTTGCAGACATTGATTTACGACCCAAGCTTAATTAAATAGACTCGACGATTTATTTAAGAGAAACTTTATCCAAGATTTCAAACAAGTTCGTTGACGTTGCCCTTTTTATAATAATGGGAATTTTGACTGACATCGCTTATAAAGAAAGTGGCATGAATATTTCTCTTATATATTGCTTAGTCTAGTGGTAAAAAGGTATGTACACACACTCTCTCTAAACTTACACTTTGACTTTACGTCTCCTTGTTTGACTGACTCTTATCTAATTAAACATCTTAGTGACTTTCAATTCCCCGACATGCACCACATCAAGTCGTGCGTATTGGTTTTGCAGGAGAAACAATAATAGTAATTCGGTTGCATAAAACTCGATTGACTTATGACCCTGTCGTTCCCACTACTCTCTTGAGACATTCCAGCTCACAGAAGACGGTTATCCCCTATTGTTCCACATCACTCGGAACCCCTATTGTTCCACATCACTCTTCCGAGTCTATTCAACTGCTCACGTTCCTAATTTCTAGATCAAACCTTGCAACAAAGTCCATTTTCTTGTTCATTATGTTCCTTCTTTTTTTTTGCAACCATATTCTCGTGGATGACAAGGTCCAGTGCCTATAAAGTTGAAAGAATTATCTACATCTTTCAGCTTAGGCGATTATGGACTAGAGTAAAATGGCTATGAAAATCTTCCAACACTTCTTATTTTTGGTGAAGTTGTTGGAAGTCAATATTTCAATACAGCCATTGGTCAATCTCGGAAACAACCTCTCTATTTTCTTAAAGGGTAAGGTTGCTCAATCTCGGAAACAACCTCTCTATTTTCTTAAAGGGTAAGGTTGCGTACATCTAGACTCGAGTACCCCATTTAATGGGGATTTACACTCGTTTTTTGTTATTGTATATTTGTATTCTCGTGGATGACAAATCGACAATAATACCCACCTTATTGTACTTTCATTCACTTGGAACTTTTCCTCTTCTTCGTGGCACGCCAGTTGCATAATTGCATTTGTCCGGTCGGTCCATTAATCCCCTTGTAAGTTAAAATCGTTAACGTTAAAAAGAAAAGAAAAAGAATCACCTGACATAGACAGTCTGACACCTCGATCACCTGAATCCGTTGTTTCCGTAATTAATCGAATTTCGTTATTTCCCTCTCGACAATAAATCCAAATACCACCTCACACTCACACTCTCACTCATTAGTCATTTCATTACATCACATTTACATATTCTCTTCTTACTTTCTTTCTCTCGCATTATCCGCCACAAAAAAAAAAGAAAAAAACAAATCCCAGAAATATAATGGCACTTCGAGCAGCACTGATGAGAAACTACTCATCCCGAAGAACGTTATCATCGCAACGGTGGTTATCAACAACGGCGTGGTGGGGGCACGTGGATCCAGCACCAAAGGATCCGATCCTGGGTGTCACCGAAGCTTACTTGGCCGATCCTACCCCTCACAAAATCAACGTTGGCGTTGTAAGTGTTTATTAATCAAATAATGAAATGAAAATGTTAATTAATTGTGAGTTTTATTGTGACTGATTATTTTGTTTAAAGGGAGCGTATAGGGATGATGATGGGAAGCCGGTGGTGTTGGAGTGTGTGCGTAAAGCTGAGGCTAAGATTGCTGGCAATTTGAACATGTACGTGTACCATCATCATCATCTTAATTCACTCTATCTGTACTATATTAATTACTTAGAGTCGAGATCGATTTGATGCCGATATTTATTCGTGATTATTATTATTGTTATTGTTATTATTACTTTCTTTTATATAAGAGTTCAGTATTTATAGATAACGTTTTGATTAGTAGTTAAGTGCATGTACGTGGAAACGTTAAAAAAAAAATCAATCCATTGCCGATGAAGTTGAAAGAATTCAGCTCTAATTCGGCGTTCCGCGTGTACCAACTAAATTAAAATGGCTAAAAAAAACTAATGGTGGTTCTAAATCTAATTAGTGAAGTTGCGGGAAGTGAATACTTTAATGCATTTCTGGAAGATCAATGGTAGGATATATAGGTCCTGGGTTGTGATGAATAATGTTGAATGATTTGATAATGGTGAAATTATGATATTTACCACTGGCATTGCTACTATCCGGGGAAGAAAATTGGATTGGTGCCGGGACTTTAAGACACATCCCCTTTAGCTGGTCCAGTAAGCCCCTTTCGTAAGCGCTTAATTTGTATTTTTATAAGACTGGCAGGGAAGCTGACAGAAAATGAACTCCAACAATTGGCTTTATTTTTCCTTCCTTGTAATATTACTCGCTGGCACTA
>ONZK01003543.1:0-15570 GCA_900322385.1 Pharnaceum exiguum
ACATCTTTTGCAGGTTTAAAATTTTTGGTTTTATGGAAAAACAGAGGAAACTCTGGCGAAATTTTAATAAAATGATTATTCTATATTATTTTATTGTATAAAATCGGGGGTGTTACACCTCAAACCAACTTAATACAAGAGAAATTAAGGAACAAACACGCCTTAAAGTGATGCGAAAAAACAAGGACTAAAGGCTGAAATTTCCACCTCAAAGTGTCCACTGTAAGGCTCGATCACTCCACACAAAAGCCCACTCTTCTCCTGTGTATTTTCTATTACTGTCGTGTGTTTGTTGTTGCCTTGCTATTGCTTGTTCACTCTCCTAACTCTCTTTTGATGCAGTCACTTTTCTCTCTTTTCATTTTAGAAGGCTGGCAGAATACTGTTTTGTCAGATAACTTGCGCAAAATCCCTCGTCACTAGAGTCCCTTCATGCTGCATCAGGGGAGGACTGCAGTCTCTCTTTGCTCTATTATTTTGCTATGTTATTTTCATAGGATCATGACTTTTAAATCTCTTTTTCCTATGTTGTCTTCTTGCTCAGGTTCTAGCTATGAATTATTTGGTGTGAGCTTTTGCTTTTTATCGGAACTTCTATTGTCAATGGATTGGACACATGTCACTTAGTACATGGAGTAGTCTCTACTCAAGGCCACATACAAGATGTAATTCAGGACCTCTTTTAACTTGTTAAATCTTTAAAATTCTCTATACAAATACCATAATTGTACCCATGCAAACGCGTGACAATAGTATGGTAACGTTTCTACTTGTCCCATGTAGTTGTAAAAGAATTTTTTTATAACCTTTCTTAAACGAAGTTAATACTACTAATGAATAAAATTCTGATACCATCAAGAAAAAAGAGGCATATTGCAATGTTTGAACATTCCATCCAAATAAAGTTTTACTATGTCAATTTTTGACTAGAAGAAATTATGTGGACCATGTTGTTAACGGTACACTGGGAAGTACAATCAAAAATTGAGAAGAATTTGTGGGACGTTTTTGGTGATGAAAGGAGAGTCGGATGATTAGAAAAAAAATGTGAAGTATCTTTCTTTTAGGGAGGTGGTTGATGATTCTCATTTTATAATATGAATTTTAGTGGAGAGAATATGATTTCAAGGCTTGGTATTCTCATTGATAATATGGGGCTCTAACAAACTATGCCAAATAGATTACATGTGTACAGACTAATAATTATACAAGTTAAATATATTTTTCCCAATATTCCCTTTTCTTTTAGAGTATGCAGATTAGCAATGCATATCCTAGTTATAAATACATGAGCTAGCTGTTGAAGAATGAACATGGACAATCGAAATAACCCATTCTTAAAGTTTTTTACACACAAAATAACAATCAAGACCAAGACCTTTTGTGCCACCATGAAAAACTAGGTTTGAAACGATATGTAAACCAGTGGGGTTACGTTATTGCAACGAAGTCATATTGTTGAGAGTGATCAATACTAAGAGAACGAAGAGGATACCAAATCCACACTAGTTCATTAGTGGCATCCGATCATAGCATGTATCTTGATTTTCCATGAAATGGTAGACATACTAAGTTGTGGCATCCGCTATGAACGTGAACTTGTCATCAAAGCAGCGAGAAATCGTGGCCTTTCATCTTGATTTTCCATGAAATTAGAGACATTACTTAGAGAAGGACGAGACAAAAGGAACGACACTAGAACAAGTCATGACCACACATTTTTGTGGGTACTAAGAACAACAACTTGACTAGATGTCTCTTTCAAATAGTAAACCACGTGTATGAGAGCATCCTATTGCCGAGGAGATAGGCAAGAAGACAACATAATAACCCAAAGTCGAGTAATAGTGAGATAGATTAGGCGCCCCACAAGGCGGTGGCGGTATGGCTTAAGATCCGCAAGTAACTTGCCATCTGCAAGAGAAATTTGTGAATTTTCTCCAAAACAAAAGATGCAAATTTGCACCCATGCAAACCAATTTCAATTCCTTCACAGCGTCGAAAACATATTTCCATTGAGATAGAAATAAACTACATCCTGATTTCGGCTATTACCTAAGAAAATATTTCAATTTACCGAAATCCTAGATATGAAATACACAAATGAAGGTAATCCTTTAAGCGAGCAATCGTAACACAATGACTACCACTAGTAAGAACAAGGTCGTCGTCGTAGACACTATACAAAGAAACACCAAAAGGTTGTCAAGTGAATAATGAATAATATGCCTAAAAGGGTAGAAAACCATACCATTTCAAGGCATTCACAAGTTTACCAAACCATATTCTTGGTGCTAACTTGACGAAGCCCATAATGACTTATGAAGATGGCATACGTGCCAAAGATGAGTGATGCGAAAGTCAGGGAAATCACTGTGAAGAAAGTCATTTTGAGCACCCATTGACCATAAATCCCACTAACGAGTAGTCGCAAAATCCAAAAGAGTGCGAAAAGTAGTCATTTTCACTACGGGAGAAAACACCTCACTACAATCACCACCAACCTGATGATATTACCAAAAGCAATAAGGTATGCGCTATTGGCATGCTTTGCAGTACTCAATTTTACCGGAAGACTTATACTTGAAATGATAAACGCATATGGTGGGTATTGCACAGTTGCCACCTTGCCAAGAGGAAAAAATGAAGAGACCAACTGCTTGTTCGCTCAAAAAGTATCTAGTTGCCGTTTAGCATCATCCTTGACAAGTGTTATATGATTTAGGCTCCTAAATAGAAGTGACAGTGACAACTGCAAGAAAGGCATGTTGTGCAACAACTAAATTATCTGTATAGATTATGAGCAAGTTTATAGAAAATACCATAAGCAAACAAAGCGCGTAGGTCTACCATGTATTAGAACATAGATAGTACATACTATTGCACATATAGCCCTTCAATTTAAACGAACATTTTGTTGTTAACGCGATGACCCCGACAATGAAGGGCCACGGAAGGAATGGCGGCCAAAGATATGGACGTACTCCCCCTTGGGGGCATCGGAGAAGGAACGATAAGGCAAAACTACTTGGTCTTGCCCAGTACATTAGGCCCAAAATAGAGGCAAAAGTGGTTGTACTGGTGAAGAAGATGGTAGATCATAAGCTATTAAGTCTCAAAGAAAATATCCTAATCAACATGAAGGTCAGTTGGTTGGGTAGGAGTAACATTGGAATGAGCGGACTCCTGATGATAGGGGTAAGAATCCTAAATAAAGGAGACATAACGAGACACAAAGATTTTGCATGTTTTCAAATCACACAATTTTCACCCTTTCATCCTTGAAAACACCCAATAAAAGCACACTTACGACCATTTGTAGCAAGTTATCTATTATCCGAGGTTTTAAAAAGACCATAGCACAAACAACCAAGTTGCAAACCATATAGAACTTCATGAGGGGATTTTTCATTATTTAGATGTGAGGGTGTTCAGGTCCAGTGCCTATAAAGTTGAAAGAATTATCTCAATCTTTCATCTTTAGGTGATTATGGACTATAGAAAAATGGCTAGGAAAACCTTCCAATACTTCTTATTTTTGGTGAAGTTGTTGGAAGTCAATACTTCAATACAACAACTGGTTCATCTCGGAAACAACCTCACTATTTTCTCAAATAGGGGTAAGGTTGCGTACATCCTGACCTCAAGCACCCCGATTGAATGGGGATTTACACTCGGTCATTGTTGTTATTGTAGATGTGAGGGTGTTCAATTTATGAGGTAGACTAAAGTTGTAACACACTTACCCTAATCATATAGGGTTAAGGTCGGTTGGCAGTGGCGGAGCTACTGTATGTTCGATGGGGTCAGATGACCCCAACGAAATTGCATTTCGTATGTGTTATAATGCCATTTCCAGCCACTAATTTCAATTATATATCTAAATGACCCCAACGAAATTCCGTAAGTGCAGGCGTGGCTCAATGGTCAGGGCGCCTCAGTATCAGATAGTAGCTCCGTGTTCGAAACTCTGTATACTATGAATTTTTTCTTTTCATGTTTAAAATACTGAAACATGCATAAGAAGAGATTAGAACCTTAGACCAAAGAGTGATTGATTAATCTATGGTGCTTTACCACTACCGTAGTCACTTATAGATGTGTATAATTGTGAAAATTATTGTTTAGTATTATTCAATTCACATTAGAAGTTGGCCAATTGTTGTTTGTGTTTATTATTTTAATGTCATTAACAAAGTGAATCACATATTAATCCAGTTTTGTACATTAATAATCTGTAAAAATATTATTTTTTCCGTTTAAGTTTTCTTTTATAAATATATTGTAGTATTGGGATAATATGTTAATCCGAGATGGAAAAAAAATTCCAGGGCGGTAACTATAATGACCCCAACGAATTTTAATCCTAGCTCCGCTACTATCGGTTGGTGGTGTTGTTATAGTGAGGTGTAGGCTAGCGGCGTTGTGAGCAAGGGTTTTATTTTCTAGCCGTGAATAAATAGTAGTGTGTGTGACAATGGCTAATTAAAAATTTGTCTAGGCATTTTTATTGTGAAAGTTCTTCTAAATAAAAAAAAATGAAAAGAAAAACGTAGATGAAGCGAGATGGTGTTTTTGAGACATCTCCAAACTTTTTGAAGCGCGTTGAAGGCGTTTCCTTTTATTCTCATCAATGGCCCATCACCACATATTCTCAATGACATACAAACCAAGACCACTTCAGTAAACAAATAACTATAACATTGTAAAGGAAGAAACAAACTTGTGACAACTTGAGTATTAACTAAGGCCATGTTTGAAAAATTAGCAAATAGCAAAAGTAGGCACCATTTAGCAGATTAATGTGAGAGAGAAAGAGACAAAGTAGCAAATAACAGACTTTATATAACATATTGATGTAACATATAAAAAGACAAGATAAGATATGCTAATAGCACATAACACGGCCTAAATTCATAGTTACTGTGTGAGATGATAAGACTTGTGATTTGTGTTTTAAACTGGTAGTAATGAAAATAGATGCTCAGAGTGGGGATGGGCTGTGTGCTAAACTTGAAATAGAGTACTTTAGTCATAAAAGTGTAGCTCACTACCCCATCTGAGATGGGATTAGACTGAGCTAGAGCTGGCCACAAGCCGACTTGAGCCGATTTCGAGTCGACTAAGGATCAAATTGACATGAAATAACTTTAGCTCGCGCTCAGCTCACTTTATAGTAGTTTATAGAGAAAATTGTAAGAAACTACCTATTGAAACATCGCTTTTTGTAAAGAACTATCAAATAAAAACTTTTTTGTATGTAACTACCTAATGATGTGGTCAATTTGGTGGAAGACTACCAAAACACTTGAACTACCTAAAATACCCTTATTAAACCCATATGCCCCCTGAAGAACCAAATATGCCTTTTTAGTAGACACCTAACGCCAAATATACCGATTAAGTATTCCGACCGCCAAATATACCCAATAAGTTTAAACCGATGCCAAATATGCCCAATTAACCCTATTTTTGGCCGGAGCCAAATAAAATATATTTATGGGTATTTTTTTAATATTTATTTATTTTCTCCTTTATTTTATCTAATTAAAACTATTTTCTTATTCTTTTCTTTCCCTTCTTTTAGTTTTTTCCTTCCTTCTTTTTTCCTTTCCCCCTTTATTTAGTTTTGACATATAAAATAAAATAAAATTCAGCATATTTCACATATATTATGCATAAAATAAAATAAAAACTAGTTAAACAGTGTACTTAATTCTAAGTGAGATCAAATGATCCCAAAAACTAAAGGAAGGGAAAAAAAGGAAAAAGAGAGAAAAGAATAAGAAAATAGGAAAAATTAGATAAAATAAAGGAAAAGAATAAATAAATATTAAAAAAATACCCAAAAATATATTTTATTTGGCTCCGGTCAAAAATATGGTTAATTGGGTACATTTGGCATCGGTTTGAATTTATTGGGTATATTTGGCATCGGTTTGAACTTATTGGGTATATTTGGCGGTCGGAATACTTAATGGGTATATTTAACGTTAGGTGTCCACTAAAAAGGCATATTTGGCTGTTCGGGGCCCATATGCCTCTCACATGCCCCTTATTTCCACCATCTTTTCAACAAAACAGAAAAGCATTGTTAATACATAAGTCACCAAAACCAAGAATGCCATTTTTTTTTTTGGAAAATGAAAAGTAATGTGAAGTTCCAGCGCATAATGAAAGCAAAATTTTGCAGGTGCCAAAAGTATGCCATATTGCTGCCATGGGTACAACTCTGGGCAGCAAATGCCTCACACACCTCCGTCGTACAAACCACCACTCTACTCTCTCTCCACCAAACCCAAACCCAACACTAATTCCCACTACCTTTTCTTCCCTCTTTCTCACCCAAAAGACCCTTTTCTTAAAGCCAGTAACTCCGATCTTTCCAACCCAATCTTAAAAGCCAGCAACAATTCCCACATGATACTTTCCCACGCAAAAACAAACAAACACCACTTTTTTTTTGAAGGCATGTTAAATTTACAATGAATATAGCTCAAATTGTAGGTGGAAATTGAAGGTGAATAATTGAAGCGACGAATTTTAATGCCATAAATAGTGAAAGAAATTTTTATCATAATTATGATGCCATAATTATTATCTTATGAATTTGATTCACCCTTATGAGCGAAACCCATCAACGGATTTGTCTAAAGATTTGACCTTTGAGGATTGGGTTGACTTTAAGCTCTCAAGAATGATACCTCAAGCTCTGTTAATAGCGCAGTTTTAAATGTTGCAAGGAGATATTCTCTATAAAAAAAAATTTAATTTTTTTTTGCAGTTAACAATCTCTCTAGTTTATCAGAATCCAGTTACAAATTATGCGCAACTCGGAATCAGAAAACTTATTTTTCCTCCAGCAAAAGAGAAGTGCATGACAGAAGTGAAGACAACTCTTCTTCTGTTGAGGTTCCAAACCCTTGCCATCTTATTCTGCCAAATTTATCAAGCAAGAACATGTACCTGCAAATGAAATGATTGCCTTAAAGATCACCCAATCAATTAGACAGCATAAACCAGTAACTAAATATTTTCAGAGTTCCTTACCCAGTCAAAAGATTAAGTATCTTCAGTTCCTTCCTGAAGTCATAGTGATCACCAAATGAATACACAAACTGCATTCGAAGTGCACCTTCTTTGTCAATAGGCTTTGCTTTCTTCATCATTCGAAGGAGTACACGCTTTATAGGATTCAGGGAGAGAAACCATGAATCTACAAAAGACACCTGAAAGATACAAGATAGGTGGGCGCTCAGACTTTATCTTCATCCGTTACCAATTATACAAAGAAACCTAAATTTCAATCAGTATCTGCTTACAGGAAAGGTACTTCAAAGAAGTACCTGACCGAAGGCATTTAACAAGAGTATGTGAACCTAAATATTTTGGCTAATTTTGGGAGTCTATCCCAAATCTATCAATAAATATAACCTGATAAGTGGAAAATATTCTAGAATCAGAAATCTAAAAGACAGCAACGTAGAGTACTACGCCAAATGCCCCAAGCAAAATGCCATTTCCATCGGAATCACTGCACGGAAAACCCTTTCTTCAGGGGATGTATTTCCAGCAATCATTATATAGATACTGTCCGTGAAGTTGCTGAGCCATACCCCCTCAAGATCAAAATTATTCAAATAGAGAGGCGAAAAAAAAAGGTCTAAGCAACTAACTCAATTGTAACCAACGAGGCAAGAAAGGTTGATGGAAATGGAAAACTAGTTGTCCAATGGTTACAAGAATATTTTGCAGATAAGTTCATTTAATCTATCATGCTCATACTTTGAGAGTAAGATTATCTTTCAGAAAAATGTTTACTCATGCAAAGACTATCCAAGGAATTCTTTTGCAAAGAAAATTCCACACAAATAATATACATGAACCCTGCACATAGCAGCAGTTTTAACAACATAGACATGCAACAGGCACAATGCATGACATGAACAAGATTCACGAAGCAAGTTCATCATTTCTTAAATAACTTGTGGAAAATGGAGTCGCGTGAAAGAAAAAAAGTCATTAGATTCTACAGTCATTTCAAAAAGAAAAAACAAAAAAAAAAATGATTTGCTCTTTGTCATATTTGATACATGAGACATGCATATTACATAGATCTGCCACCGTTATATCATCGATAAGTTTTGAACGACTAAGTAGATGGTGTACCTCATAAATCTGGATATGTTTGGAATCACTGAAACTGTCAAGAAAAGGTTTGCTCCAGGAATCAACCATGGCCTAGAAGGGAACATGAACAGAAGCAAGACCGGAGAACGTGTCAGATAAGCACAGGACAGCAAGACATCTTTCAAAATTTGAATTACAAGTATAGGTTTGTTTCACCTATATGACAAAATAGAATAGGCATCACTATCAAAAATTGACAAGACACACTCACTTCTGCAGGGATTCAAGGATTAGGAACATTACTGTAAAAGGATTGAGCAATTAAACACCAACGCCGCAGTCCTAGAAAGGACAATGCAACTCTACAAAGCTAGAAGTGTAAAACAGCCAATTAAAAAGTCACAACTTGAAAGTTGTGTAACTCAGACATAACCGCAGCCGTTTCTACTATCAAGCAAACAGACACCAAATTCAACAAAAAACACAAACAAGTGGAGCCACAAAGTGTTTAAAGATTCTAGGCATATATAAGTTTTCAAACCTCGCAACATTCAAATCGTTTCAAGTCTAGACTCTAGAAACACAGGGCTTGAGAAATAAATTTCCTTCCGTCCGGACACTATACTATGAGCTTAACTAAATCATGATTAAGGAAAATATAGCCTCCATACTTCAATTTCATTGCTTTTCCTACACTGAACAAAAACAAAATCGCAGCAAAGCTGCAAATCTTAACAATGAAGAGGATAAATATAATCAGTTTGCAAAATGTGCTTACACACCTGAGAACTTGCACGAAATGATAGACAAAGCAACGTGACCTTGGGCATATCTTTATCCTTAGCCTCGCCCACATTTCCATCCAAGCCAAATGGCAGCTTAATAACTTTACCATCAGAATAACAAACTTCTAGAGTTGGGAACTTCACAGCCGTGGCCGCTGAGACAAGAGTCTCATTCGCCGCTGCAACCTACCCATGATAAAAACACAAACCACAAATCAGCACAGAACCTCACTGTCCTTCCACATTTCGTTTCAAACATATCATTCAACATGGCCTAAAACATCACCAAAAAAAACTTCACATAATGTTTCCAGAACATCTCATTATCTCACAGTCATCAACATGAACACTTTTCACAAACATCCAATCATTCATACAGCCAGACCACAAATCAATATAAACCCATTTCTCATTATCTTTACAATCTTCTCAAATGCATCAAACTTACCAACACTTCTATCACTAAACATCAATACACACCTCCAAACAACATACTCTCAAATACCCATTTCACTTTTTTGCATCAGAAAACTAATAAAGCATCAAACATCCATAAACCCCAAAACTAACAAAGACCCAATTCACCTTTCTGCATCAAACAGCTAATAACTCATCAAAGACAACATCTTCACAAAATTCACCAAATACCCACAAAAAATTAAACCATTTTCTTCAAACATACCTTGCCACCATGCTTTTTAAGGTCAGACATATCAGCAAAGTACCCTCTACTCATCTCATCTTTACTGCCCTTCATTTACAACCAAACACAAATCATTCAAAACAAACCAAACCCAATATCTCCCACAAACAATGGATACACAGTAAATGATGATTTGGTGAAGTTACTTACAGCCTTGCACGTTCTTTCTCAATAGCATTTTTGTTTCCCAGCTGGTAGAAGTCGAGAAAGCGGACAGAAGTTGGGTGAGAAAGTGGGGAAAATGAGATGTGATGTTGTGCATTTTTTGATGATAGTAATGTCTGTGGGTTTAGGATGGATCCTCTTCTTCTTGTACTCAGTGCTTTGTCTGTTATTCTCTTTAGTCTTAACATTGTTTTGTTTCTCTCAGAAACTGGGAAATTTTTCTCAACACTTCGATGATTTCATGTTTAGTGCCTTTCTGTTTTTATTGGTTTTCCTTTTAATTTTTTTTTTCGAGGTTTGACTCACTAGTGTTAAGTTTAATCAAGGGTTAGGCTTCTACAATTACCATTAATTAAAATTTTTCTAAATTTATCTTAGTCTTCTTACTACCCCTCTATCCACAATTGAGTGTCACTTTTGACCCAAACACACATATTAATAAAACATTAATAAATGATGGTATTAATGAGTTCATGGGTTAGTAAGGACCCAACGTTTGCCTTAAGGACCTATTAGAACTTCATGGGTTAGAAAGGACTCAACGTTGCCTTAAACTTCCATTAGGGATCTACGAGTAACGGAAAGAATACGTACACCGTTAACACATACGGAGTATTATGCATATTTTTTAAAAAAAAGAATTTAATAACATGTACTGTTTATCAATACCCAATTTCTGGGTTATGGTTATGATTTTTAACCCGAAACCCAATTTGACCCGAACTCTTTTTACACGTAAATTTCATGGTCGGGGTTAGGGTCAACTTGAACCCGACCCAATTGATCTGAAAAGCAACATGAAAATATAAAGCATATGTAATACTGTATTTTATGCAATAAAATAGTTTAATTATTTTTTTTTATTGAAATTAATTTTTAAAAATATTTTTCATTCATAATTATTATTTTATTATATTTTCTTGACCCGCCAGGTCAACACGAACCCGTTACTGGCCCGACCCAAAATGGCCGGACCTGAAAATAACAGAACTCGAGCCCGACCTGCCCACCCGAACTAACAGGTCTACCATACACACGCGAAATTAAACTGTAATTTTATGATAGCAAAACTACATATGTGTTTTATTCGTCTATAAGTACTTGAACTGAAATTGAAACTAAACTAAACTAAACTGAAAAACGAAAAATATTGAACTGAACTAAAAAAATAATATTTAACACTCAAATATTGAACGCAACACCAAAATATTATACTGTAACACCCAAAAAAAATTAGTTATTTATTTCAGTTTAGTTTTTTCCATTTCAGTTCAATTCAATTTTTTTCATAATTATAACTGTCGTTTTTTTATAGTTCAATTCAATTTCAGTTCACGTACGTATAGACGAATGAACACATATGTAGTTTTGCCATAATAAAATTACAGTTTAATTTCTTGTGTGTATGTTACAACTATCAGTTCGGGTGGGCGGGTAAGATTCGAGTTCTGTTATTTTCAGGACGGACCATTTTGGTTCGGGCCATTTTCGGGTCGGACTATTTTGGGATAGTAACGGGTTCGGGTTGACCCGACGGCTCAAGAAAATATAATAAAATAATCATTTTGAAAGAAATATATTTTAAAAAAGATAATTTACAATATAAAAAATATTACGGGTATGGGTATTGATAAACAGTACATGTTATTAAATTCTTTTTTTAAAAAATATGCATAATACTCCGTATGTGTTAACGGTGTACGTATTTTTTCCGTTACTTGTAGGTCTTTAATGGAAGATTAAGGCAAACGTTGGGTCCTTTCTAACCCATAATGTTCTAGTAGGTCCTTAATGGGCACTTTCAAAACATAAAGTCCTTAATGGAAGTCTAAGGTAAACGTTGGGTCCTTTATATCCCATGAACTCTGGTATTAATCATATTAAAGTATGTTCTTTCCAACAATATCCCTATTAAATGTGTTGCTATTTCAATTTTCAACCTTAACTAATAGGGGTATAAAGGGGATTTTTTACAAAAATTAAATGCTAGCTAGTCAATGTTACATAATTTGTGGACAATTTTTTTAGCCAAATGTGACACTCAATTGGGACGGAGGGAGTATGTTATAAAAAATAGAATATTAGGAGAAGTAGAGTTTGACCTATATATGAAATCTAGATAAATGAAATATGTAGTGCCATTCTGAAAATGAAAGAAATTATATCATTGGGTATATATCTTGAAAAAGACAAAAAATTATGTGGATCCATTTTATACATTAGACTGGGTATTAATGACCCTTCGCGTACACAATAATGAACACTTGATAACATAATAATGACCCCCTAAATCCATTCTCATGTATGAAACGGGTTTACACAAATTTTTCTATTTTTTTTCAAAAAAAGGGTACATCAGAAACTAAGGGGCTCCCATCTCGGGGAATAACACCCTTAGTAAGGAGAAAGAAACTGAAACACTTCTAGAACCGAGAAGTATTTGCATGAGGGAACCCGATACTTCCGGGCCCAATATCTCGGGTCAGGAACGGATCCATTTTTTGAAAAATAGTGCATGAATCGAGGCACAACCCTATCAAAGGGCAAGTGTACCGTCCAGTTAGGACTGTGGGGTACAACCGGATCACAGGACACCCTCTGACAAACAAACAAAACGATTCTAAACAAAAAAACAAGATATATATATAAGTTATATATATGACAACTACATATGTTTAATATTATTTGGTACGGCATGGCACCTAAGTATGTCGTGATAAATTTTTTAAATTTATTGCGATTTTCTGAAAAAGAGAATCACTTGTAAATTGAAATTAGTTTATTAGGATATTAAAGTACATATAAAAAAGAGTATTATTAACTTATAATATGTAAGATTATTCGGAGATCAGGATTCGATGTCATTAGGAGCGTTTATTGTTCTTCCTTATTAATTCATGGTTAACGTACGAGATGGGCTACCCATGGGTAAGCCCCCTTCTTACCTTTAAAAGAAATGTAAGATTAAAAAAAAAATATTACTACATATATCATTAGTCGGTTTTTTAATATCATTAACCAGTATACTCCGTATTTGTTATCGCTGGTATATAAAAGGCTATAGAATTATGATTCCTAGATCTCATCAATCGACATCACTCATTTATTCAAATCCCAAGTAACCTCGTTGTTTACCCAACACAAACTCCCACAAAAACGAACCCATTAATCAAAGTCAACCCCAACTTCAACCTCTCAAAACAAACCACAATAACCACACTTCACTATCCCCTCTCCAAACTTAACTCAAGCATTTCATCAAACATGTGGTGGGCAGACATAAAAGCAGCCATAGGCCAAAGATTCAACCTAGAAGGCATACTCTCCACAGCCAAAGTCATCACTAGAGACCACAACCTATCCATCCCTCACCTCACAGTCCCTGACATTCGCTACATTAACTGGTCTGAGCTCCGAAAAATCGGCTTCAACGGTGTAATTTTTGACAAAGACAACACTTTAACAGCCCCTTACTCTTTGACCATCTGGGCACCCTTAAAACCCTCTTTAGACCGCTGCAAGGCGGCTTTCGGTGAGGACAATGTAGCTGTGTTTAGTAACTCTGCAGGGCTGTTGGAGTATGATCAAGACGGGTCGAAAGCGAGGGCGTTAGAGAGGGAGATAGGGGTGAGAGTGATTAGGCATAAGGTGAAGAAACCTGCAGGGAATTCTGAGGAGATAGAGAAGCATTTTGGGTGTTCGTCGGAAACGTTGGTTATGGTTGGAGATAGGAGTTTTACTGACATTGTGTATGGTAATCGAAACGGGTTTCTTACTGTCTTGACACAGCCATTTAGCTTGCAAGAGGAGAATGTTGTTGTTAAGAATGTTAGGAAGTTGGAAAGTTTCTTTGTTGGTTGGTGGTGTAAGAAAGGGTTTAAGCCTGTTGATCATAGGTTGGTAACTGTTGGGTGTTTGGATTTGGTCTATGAAAAGCCTCAAAGTGAACATTGAGATATATGTCTATGGCCTCGTTTGGCCATTAAGTTACGAGAGATGTCGTCTCGGTCGACTTCTGTGCTAGCTGGTTGATCAACAGGTGGCAATGGCAGTTGGTGTAAGATAGGATTCTAGCTATTTGAATTATCACAGTTTGTTTGCAGGTTGTGGTTTAGGTTTTGTCAATGAAAAGCCTGACACTGAACTTCAATACATTTATAGTGTGAAGTCTGCTGTATTTTTCAATGTTTTGAACGAGATTATTACTATCATGTTGTCAAGTTCATGGGTTTTATTCTTTAGCTCAATCTGTTTATTGGTTATTACTGTATTGGTTGTTCTTTGTTATGTTCACAATGAATGAAATTGATATGTAAAATGTGTGAGATAACGAAGATCTAACTTCCAAGTTCCTCAGGCCTTTGTTTGGTTTCTTCGTTTAAATCCTGGCTTGGTGTTTGCTGGTCTGCTAAATCGCTTGGCGTCAAGGGCAGCTTTGCAAAATGCAGCGCTAGTGCACAATTGCACTGGAGAAGATATGCTCTCCTAATTATATGATTTGCTTTAAGTGGGTAAGCAGGTGATTGATGCCATTAGCATCTTAGTAACCTATGGAAAGAATCTTGCTTAGATTAATAGATTTAGCAAGGTTAGTGATCGAGTTGCGAATCTGGATGACAATTGTAGTTGACCTATTGCAGATTGCTAGTAGCAGAGAATATGAGTTGTTGATAGCATGTATGTCACTGTCATGTCATTCTATATGTTGCCGTCGATATTCAAGTATTCAGGTTAAAGGACAGCTCAAAGCTTGTTTTCGATTTATTTTGTACTGTATATCTTCGGTTTCTATGTACTTGTGTAGTATCGCTTTTGTTAGTCACTACTGGCTAGTCAGAGGAGCTTTGGTGTCCCAAACGGTGTACCAATTCGTGTCCCACTCCAATCTCAGCCATTCGTGATTTGTTAATTCATTTTCTTTTAATCCAATAATAAACCATAAACGGTTGAGATTGGAGTGGTAAACAAAGTGGCACACCATTGTGGGACACCAAAGTCAGACTGCTTGTAGTTAGATCTCTGCTCCTCTACACATAATGCTGTACAAATCACGCGTGCTGAGATCACATCCATTATGTCTCTCATGATGTCAGGTGGTTGTCAGTACTCAGAGAGAGAGATGCCTGGATAGGCAAGCATCTATGATACCGTAAGAAACACAATAAGTCTAGCGGATCAAATCAGACGTGGTTGGTGCCTCAATTACCAAATACTCCTGTCATTGACAATTTGATATGTTGGGAGTATTGACGCGGTGTTTTATATGCCTCTTATCTGATCGTAGTAGTTAGGTGGTAAGCAATTTAGATAATCAAAGTTTTTGATCAATTTTTTTTTGTAGTGATTAATCTCTACCTCGAGGGCTCGAATGTGAGACTTTCGAGACCAAAAACAAAAACAAAAAAGAATGTGAGACTTGAGAGTGACTGTGACCGGAGTCTTGTACTCTTATAGCCTGCTTTGATGCGATAGTATTGGTGTCTACTCTAATTGCTGGCTGAAGTTTTTTAAAAAGATTTGCTGGCTCATCTTATCAATGAATCACATACATTTTCGTGTTGGCCTTGGATCTGAGACCTGTCTGGGCTGGTGGGCTTTATCCCTCGTACCTCGTGAAAAGATAGTATGATCATTGATCAGATACGGTGCCTTCTGTTATCGATCTTTTTAATTAGGAAGGATTGGAAATTGTTGAACAGAATTGAATAAAATAGTGGCGTATCATTTAAGGGGTAATGGATATGAAAGTATGAAACTAGGAGAATAAATGGAGAGATGATGGTTGAG
>ONZK01003543.1:22632-39113 GCA_900322385.1 Pharnaceum exiguum
ATTAATAATGAATAAAAAACTTAATAACTAATAAATATGAACCACTAACAATGTTTTCAAAATTTTAACCTAATAAAGTTTTTAAATAATGTCAAGAACTAAAAGATCATATTACTGCAAGAAATTAAAAAAAAATTAATACTTTTGAAAAAGAAAATTGCAAAATCCTACCTTATAAGGTATTTCACAAACGACTACCTCAAATAACTGTGTAATTCAGCTCTGTTTTTTAGTTTGGTTCATTTAGATTTAGTTTTTTGTAATTCGATTCAATGTTGTTTTGTTTAACTAATAATGTTCAGTTTTTTCATCTTGCTCAACTAATATTACAGAGCACAAAAGGGGGGAAAGCTCAGTGAAGGATAACATGAGTTCATTTATAATATTGGCGAGCTACTTGGTGGAGAGATGTTTAACTATAAAAAAAATATAATCTAAGAGATAATAAAGAAAATTTTAATTTGTTAATGTTAATGAGCCCCGTGCATCGCACGGGTTTAAAATCTAGTTTTCATCTTATTTGAGAGTAGTCATTCCCCTCCTTCCTCTTTTTTTTTCAACAACTAACTAATGTTTTGAAAACCGAACCGGACCGGACCGGCCGCTTCGACCGGTTTAACCGGAACCGGTGGTCCGGACGGTTCCAAAAAGGGCAAAATCCCGGATTGGTCAAACTTGGTCAATAACTGGTCAGACCAGTCAAACCCGGCCGGTTTTGACCGGTTTTCATCCGGTTCTTGACCAAGTTTGACCAGAAAAAAATTTAAAAAATACCTTTTAAAAAATAATTTTTAAATAATAAAAAATTCTCGGTTTTAACCGGTTTTTAGCACCGGTTGAACCTGTTAAACCGGTCGAACCAGTGAACCTTTTGAGAGACCGGTTCGATGCCTGGTTCGGTTTTCAAAACATTACAACTAACACATCCATCTCTTCCTTTATTGAAGTTCATCGTATTATGCCCTTAATTATTACTCTCAATCCATGGATCGCCCAAGGCCCCAGAAAAGTCATAAAAATGTGGATGGAATAGATTTTATGAGGAAAAGAGGCCAATGTGGTTGTGGCTGGCCCAAGAAAGAGGGGAATTATTAGTTCAAAAGGAGATTAATAATTACTCTAATAAAGAGAACTTTAATGTTTCATTTCCATTTGAAGGTGAATGGTCACTCTCTTCCCTCCATCATTTTCCCTTTATTTTTTGGGGCCTAGGGTTAGATTTCAGAAATTTGGGTGACAAAGGGCCGAGGTTTCTCTCTTATCTGTTTTAATCTCGTTACTTTTGTTTTATTTTAAAAAAGGTATGAAGGCGACTCACCTATAGGTTTCTCATCTTGGGTGTAACTAACAACAACAATCGAGTGTAAATCTATTTAATAGGGGTGCTCGGGGTCAGGATGTCAGGATTGCGCAACCTTACCCTTGTTTAAGAAAACAGAGAGGTTGTTTCCAAGATTGACCAATTGCTATATTGAAGTATTGACTTCCAGCAAATTCACCGAAAATAAGAAGTTCTCGAAGGTTTTCTTAACCATTTTGTTATAATTCATAATCTCCTAATCATGAATTATAAATTTGGGTATTTGGAGGAGGGGAAATTGGGAAATTTCCCGGAAATCCTCTCAATGGGAATCGAACCTTTGTCTCTCGATTATATGTATTCACATATTACTTTTACAATTTACAATAGGAGGGCCGTCCATTCACACCTGCGTAAATCCTAATTAAACTATTAAACAAACTTGACTTTCAAAAAACATTAAACAAAACTTGTAAGACAACGAGTGCAATTGTGTTTCACTCTCCTTGTCCACACAAAAAAATTGGGGAATCAATCATTTGGTCCGGTTGTACAAGAAAAGCACACTAAAAAGATTCATGTCCCCATCATTTGGGTTCATCAGACTCCAGAGCTTTTGCAGACACTTGAAGCACGTGTATGGGCTGAAACTCTGAAGTAGATAAGAGGGAGGGAGGAATGAGCATTTCCTTCATGGCTAAGCGTTTGATTTGCATCTATGACTATTCAGAATTAGGACTAGTATCCTTCAACGCCAATACGCCATGTACGTACCTTAGGCTAGCTTTGTACGGCTTTGGGGTTCGCTTTCAGCCTTATCTCAAGATTCTTCTTTTGTACTCGTATAACAACTATCTGGAGGGTAGAGTTCGAGAATGAAATTAACTTGAAAAAGACATGTAAAGTTGTTTTGAGGATGTGGTGGTACTCTCACTAGAGTCACTACTCTGGTACGTCTCAGGCAAGAAATCAACGTTGAATATTGTATTCACAAATTATTAAAAAAATTAACAAGATTAGATTTATTTTTTTTGATTGAAATATTAGATTTAATTTTGAGTACAACTAGATTTTTCTTGTTTCAATTATTTTCTATTTAGTTTACTTTCATAAGTTTGTTTTTTTCCTATTGTTTTCAATTTAGACTTGTCACAAACAAACTACCTAGCTTTGCTTGGGTTGGTGCTATTCGACCCCGGTTTCCACGTCAGAGACCAGAGTTTGAATCCCCTTATATTTTAATTGTCCGTAGAAAGTTGATAGAACTAATCTTAAAATTATACAAGAACAACAACAAAAGATTGTAATCCGCATTCAATAGGCCGGGATGTCCGAGCGTAATCTAAAAATAGTGATCTGTTAAAATACTTATTATTTTCAACCTACAGAAGTCTAATTTATACGGACTTACTGAGTAGCTAAATTGTTACTCATGTTTAAAAAAATTAATTACCAGTACTGTAGTATTGATTTATCTTGTCAAATGACTAGCTCAAAGGTTGGGAGTTCAAGGGCCTACAATGATGCTTCTCGTTAAAAAGATTTGTTTCTACTTTTGGGTGGAGTTATGAGAAGATGAGATTAAAAGAAACCGAGACAAACTGGAAACCGTGATGTGCTCGTACATGATTAGCGTTGTCGACAAAGGAAAGCTAAATGCAGCATAATCTGATATTACTGTACAAATGTACTTTATGCTGTACTACGTATGTGGTTTTGTTGGATTGCTTTGTGAATGTGGCTGAATGGCTGATGCATGCCAAATTGCCAACCAAATCAAAAGCTAGGTTTATTAAAGGACCTGAATTACGGTTGAATTTATTGTAGAAAATAGGTTAGAAAAAGTGAAAAACGTACCATTCCCTATATTTAAAAATAATTTGGACTGGATATAAAAAAAATATTCAAATGTAGGGTTGATAATTAGAAAGGAAATAAAGTAAAAACAACTTGACAAAAACTTTAACGTATTGTATGTCCATCGAACACGGCTATACTATGCCCTGTTTGTTTAGCAATCCGTTATTGGTTTCTTAGTATATTTTGTAATTTTCTCCATCATATCATTCTACTATTGAATTTCTATTTGCTACTTTTATATTTTTCTCTCTCAGATCAATCTACTAATCGTTATCGATTTCTCCTATCTACAAATTTTCCAAATATGGCTTATAACTAAGTTTTAAGATAATATAAAAAAAAGTATAATTGTAGCTACGATGGTGAAGTGCATTGTAACACCCCTGTGTCCCCCATTGCTTCCCCCATCGCTAAGCGAAGTGGGAAGACAACTGTTTTATAGTAGTAGCAACCCAACAAACTAACAACAACGCCTTAACCTTTTAAGTTTAAGCTTAATTGATGACTTTCAATCTTATTGCATTACATTGTGCCACTATGTTGGATTAGGTTGTCACAACTATAGAAATAAAGTTAAAGGCTTTGAAATATTAATTAATAGTATTTCGTATTAATAAAATCTTGTTAACTCGCGGGTTAACTTGAAGGTTGATCTCCTCAAATAATACGTAATTTTAAGGAACGTTAAAGCTGATGCATTAACTCTTTGGCCTTAATGGTCTTTAGCTCTCCTCAATTTATGAGGGCTTTCTATGTGGTCCCTAGCTCGCGACACTCCTCTTTCTTATCCTTTAATGTTAAACTCGAACCACGGAGATGTGTTACAAGTTTGTGAGATCCAATCCAAAACCAATTGGCTATGGGTGGAGGGCAACACAAGCTTATAAACACCTCTAACTCTTTCACACAACCAATATGGGACAATTTGTCACCACAACACACACACACATTATACTCCCTTGTCACCACAACACATGCTCCTCTTCGATGTGGGAGGGCATTCTCAACACTCCCCCGCACTCGAATGCCTCTCTGCCTCTGCGGGTCTTACGTATGGGACCATTCGAGTGGCTTACATGTCTCGGGGGAGGGGCCCAAGAGGGACCCGCTCTTATACCATGTTAAACTCGAACCACGGAGAGGTGTTACAAGCTTGTGAGATCCAACCCAAAACCAATTGGCTATGAGTGGAGGGCAACACAAGCTTATAAACACCTCTAACTCTTTCACACAACCACTAGTACAGATCGGACTTCTAACGTCCGGTTAAAAGCCCACTCACGTCCGGTCCGATCCAAAGTTCACCGGACGTGTATGCGTTGGACGTTAAAAACCAGAGAGTATTCACGTCCGGTCCGGTTCTTTGAGCCGGACGTGAATAATATATTACTCACGCCTGGTTTAACAAAACCGGAAGTGAGTACATTACTACTCACGTCCAAAACTGGACGTGAGTGCTAGTACTACTCAGTACTCACGTCCAAGGATACAAAACCGGACGTGAGTAGTATAAAAAAAAAAAAATACAAACTGAAATCTGAAACCCAATTGTTATTTCATTAATTACCAAATACAACCACTTAAATTTTTTTTTACCAAATACAATAATTATTTCACTGAAACCCATTAGTGGACTCGAGATAGATGAGAGAGACGGTATGGGTATTGGGTGGGGGAAAATGTATATTGTGGGTTTTCAAATAAAAAATGATAAGGGGAGGGGGGCACGGGAGGTTTGTTTTTTCATTTTCTTAGCTAATTTTCTGTTTTTCACTTGCTTGGTTCAGAAATCGGTTCATGAACCGGGAACAAAAACTTATTCGCGTCCAATTTCTTCAACAGTGGACGTGAATAAAGTTCGTATATTTACAAATATGCCATTATGGGTACTCACACGTCCGGTTTTGCATAACTGGACATAAGGCTTGGACGTGAGAACGTGATTCTGTACTAGTGAACCAATATGGGACAATTTGTCACCACAACACACACACATATTATACTCCCTTATCATCACAACACATGCTCCTCTTCGATATGGGAGGGCATTCTCAACACTTACACTCTCGTGGTACCTTGTGTACTTGATGCCCCGGGTCTCAAACACTCAATGTCCCTCCCAGTAGTGCTGGAGATTCACCTGTACAAGGTAGCGCACCAGGCTCGAGGGGTTTAGTCCAATAGACCCCCTTCGGTGCTTAACTAAGTTGGTTGTTAGAGACTCTTTTTGAGAGAGAGTCAGTACCTAACTAGATATATCCGTAGTGATGTGACAATTTAGAATGACCTTTCTTCTTTTCACTCAATCATAGGTATTTTCTATCATTGAGTGATGATATGGTAAATAGTTGGACAAGTGATGCTTTTGTTACTTGATACAGTACTCTTTATACATTGCTAAAAGGAACCTTCTAGTGTCTTTTTGGTGGGCTGATTGAGCGTTTGGGCATTATGAGCTGCGTATGCATTAATCTCTTACTCTTGGCTTGGACTAAATTCATTGATTATTTGACTTCGTAAAATGCCCCTAAAAAAATTCAATTTAGTAAAGAAAACTTGAATTGAAAAATGGTTATTGCATTGGCTTTGATTCTACTTATTTTTAAGGTATGTGTTTGGTGTCATTTTTATTGGAAATTTGATACATGTCACTTTGGAGTAGTCTTTTTCCTTCTTGTCGCCATTCCACTTTGACATTTGAAGTTTGAACTATAAGAGCTTCTAGTGCTTTGCAATTTTGCATAGATTGTAGTGGTGCGCTGTTGTTGGTTCAACAAACAAACCGGAATTTGTCAAGGAAAGGAATGAAGACTTTGGTTGTTGACCAGATGACAATTTATAATTGATAAAACTTAGAAATGTAGAATTGTGCCAAGTGCCAAATCATTTATGCATTTCAATATTTCTACCCAAGCGGCACACATAGTTGACCAACTCAAAGGCAGCCACATACGCATTTACCAGATGAATTTCATCACGAAAAATGGGAAGACACTACATTTGCAGTGATTTTACATTACTTTTGCTTCTAGTATGATTTTTCTAAAAATAAAACATAGTGCTTTTGTCAATAGTCAATACGTATTCAATTAATCAAATAGTGGTGTCCAATATTAGTTCCATTGCATGGTTCATTGTTTTTTCACACGAGTAATTTATGTTTGTCCTCGTAACATTTTCCTTTTTCCTTTGCCTTGTCAAATATTCTCTCGACTCCTTAGAATTGGGAACCTGAAAATATGGTCCAAAGAAAAACTAAAGAAAATGGTTTAAGTAAAGATCAAATATCGAACAAGAACATTTTTGTATAAAACTTGAAGCTGGTTCGATTGGTCAATTGATTTATACATCTAGAAAGTAAAAAGCCTATCATCCATCCTGCTATGCTAGCAAAGCTAATCACCAAATCAAGCAACCTGTCTCACTGTCTGTCTCAATCATTGGTCGTAGTTGAATATAGATGTATAAACCCGTAAGAAAATTCCTCTTCTTTGCTGTCTGGCTTCCTCCTCTCCCTACCCAACAACCAACTCCTATCCCCCTATTCCCTTCCCTTGCTTACCACAATTTCTGTCACAGTAACCCCCTTTCCCCCAAAAAAGCATAACCATTACCAAAATCCCCAAAATATAAATAAATAAATAAATGAACAACACAAAAAATTGTGTGAACTCGTTACATATATGCGATTGAGTATTAATGACATTTCGGGTAGTTAATAATGTTTCATCCACTGAACAATAATGACCCTTTGGTTAAACAATAATGACTCCTCTTACCCAGTCTCATACTCCGTATAAGAAACAGGTTTACACCAACCTTTCTAAAAGAACAAAGAAAAGCAAACAAAAGCAAAGGAAATTTTAAAACAACCTAAGTTTACAAAATTATATGGTAAGACATTTTCAATGTATGGACTATGGAGGTAGTGATTAAAACTGAAATGAAGTCAAGTAAACAAGTCGTGAGAAGAGGCCCTGAGTGGTAAGTTAAAGTTGGTAACTGTCTGGTTAACTGGTAAGTAAAGTACACAGAAACTACATAAGCAAATACGCACACAAAATTCATAGTCAGACAAAGAACAAGGAACAAACAAGAAACATATTTAACTCCCAACATCACACAATCCCAACTCTCTCTCAGAGTCAGAGATTTGTTTCCACAAGTCGGCGCCCTTCCCTCCTTTCTCTCTCTTCATCCCACAAAACCAAAACCCAACTCACAAGTCATCATTTCATTCACAATAATAATCCCACTTAAATTTATTTATCTACTTAACTAAATCAAATTCCATTAAAAACCCACTTTTAATTCTCACTCTAAATACCAAAAACCCAATCACTTAATCCTCACACCCTCATTTCCACCATTCTCTCTCCTCCCCTGTTTTCATTTCAAAAAACAGAGGAAAAGACCCAAAAATCAAAATTAAACCACCAAAACGGATGAAAGAAACAAACTTTTTCATCTGGGTATTGTGTTTTAACGTTATATTACACTCTACAGTTGTTTTTAGTGGCTTTCCAACGAGCTTGAAGCTACACAGAGCAATTTCATTAAAGGACCGAGTTGAACTGAGTCAACTCAGAGCTTTTGACCGAGCTAGACACCCGGGTCGTTTTCTTCAGTCTGTTAATGGTGTTGTTGATTTCCCTGTTCTTGGTACCTTTAATCCTTACCGTGTTGGGTAATTTCTTCTCATTTCTTTCTTTCCAATTATAGCATTTTTTTAATTAGCATTATTTTTGCTTATTTGTTAGTCCACTTTTTTTTTTTCCTATTTTTGGTTAATCTTAATTTTGGTTATTGGGTTTTTTTTTTTTGGGTTTATACTTGATTTGGGTTTTGTTTAAAATTAAATAAATGATCCCATCATGTTTTATTGAGTAAATTTCCCATTTTTTTCTTAAATTTGGAATTTTAATGTTATGTTCCATAATTTGTGAGCTGTTTTTTTATAGTATTTTGGGTGTAATTTTGATGTGGGTTTTGTTGGGTTTTTCTTTTGACTGATTATTTTGAAGAAATTTGATGAATGAGGATTTTGATTTGAGAAGGAGAATTGATCTAATTTTCTTTAATTTGTCTGTTTGATTAATTGTGATTCAAGAGGATGACTGAATGAATTTTCTGCTATATATATGTGTGTCATTAAAATTTAGGACTGTTTTTATGAAATCATTATATGTTTGAAATTATTATCACTCTTTATGATCATGTATTTGGCATTTTTGGACAGATTGATGTCACCTTGTTGGTTAAGCAATTAGTGGAAGTTTCTATGATGTTGCAATTGCTTTTTTGTCACTTTAGTGTTTCCAATATCAGCTCATCACCTCACCTCTCTCTTTGTTGATTGCACCTTTTTTTAACTAAAAATAAAGTTTTATGTGACCTGTCATCAATTGTGGTGCTATGTGGTTTTTCTTTTTAGAGGTTTCTTTAAAGTCATCTCTCCTTACTGTTGAAAAAAAGAAGTTTGGTACAGCTACAAACTTCCTGGAGCATATTGTCATGTCATTTTTGTTATATGTTTTATGTGGTATGTTTAGTTATTGTGTTGCTGGCCTGTCACTGATATGATAGAATTTATGTCAATGATTAACAGGCTATATTACACAAAGGTGCAACTAGGGACTCCACCAAGAGAATATAGTGTTCAAATAGATACAGGAAGTGATGTATTATGGATTGGTTGCAACGGGTGCAATGGTTGCCCCCCGACCACTGGACTTCAAGTATAATCACTTCTTTTATCCCTTGTAAACTCCTATCTTTTGCAATTGAGTTATTCGATATCTTTGTCAAGGTTAGATTAAAAGGTTGAATCTATGGTTCTCATATAGTTAAACTGAATTTCACAGAATATTGAGCTCAATGCCTTTGACCCTGCAAGTTCGTCATCAGCATCCGTTATCTCCTGTTCAGACAAAAGATGCAGTATGGGAGCACAATTTGCGGATGCCCTATGCGACAATGCAAACAATTGTGCATATCAGTTTCAGTACGGCGATGGTAGTGGGACACAAGGATATTATATATCAGACATTCTGCATCTTGAGACCATCGTTGGGAGTACTCAGACTAACAACAATTCAACCAAAATCCTCTTTGGGTGAGCAATTATTAAGCTTGAGCAATTCTCCCTCCCCTTTCAAAATTGGCATTGGCTCTTCTTTCTATTGACTTTCATGTTTGAGCGTTAAGTTTGATGAGAGCACATGAGGTGAAATAAAGATTCTGTCAGACCAACATTGAATCATGCAGGGACGCTGTGGCTACTGAAGTACTGAAATTGTCAAATTATAGTTCTATGTTCGCCGTCTTCTTACTTTCAGTTGATTCACCTTTTTTATACTTTTTGTTGCAGTTGTAGCGTGACGCAAACTGGTGACTTAACCAAGACAGATCGAGCCGTTGATGGGATATTTGGGTTTGGTCAGCAGGCAATGTCTGTTGTCACACAGTTGTCATCACAAGGCGTTGCGCCTGCAGCATTCTCCCATTGCTTGAGAGGAGATGAAAATGGTGGTGGAATTTTGGTGTTTGGAAGTATTGTTGAGCCTGGGATAGTCTACACTCCTCTTGTCCCATCACAGTATGTTCCTTTCTTTCTCTTTAAGCGTTTGTGTGCTGTCTGTGGGGACTTGACAGTTAACCTGCATACTGTCTGACCCTCAAGCTCTACTGTCTTTTCTATTGATTCCTTTTTTTCCTTTTCGATTAGACCTTTTTCTTTTAATAAGTTTCCTTAATAGACAAGTGAGTCAAGGTGATGTTAGAGTGACTGTCACTGTTTTTTACTTTTTCTGAATATTCAAAAGTACCATGAAACAGAATATAAGTTCAAAAATTCAATGTAAGTAATACACTTATCCTGACTACTGTGAAAAGAATGGAGCACTTATGTTACATGTGAGAAAAGGAAGAGGAAGAATGTTTCTTACTCATACTCTTGTACACGAGGATATTTCTACTACACTGTGCTAGCCCCTTGCCACCTCTTTTACTCAAGTGATTACTTTCTTGTATTTGTTTTTCCCGTTGGGAATGGGGAGGAAAAACATGATTCAGGTTTTTTGGTGAAGGATTCAGATCGGACGTATAGAAAAAGGCACTTGGTTGAGTTAGTAGATGCAAACATCCTCATTTGCTTGGTACTCTTTAAGTGAAACGAAAAAAGAACCAAAAATCTTTGGAAAAGAAGCTAAAGACTTTATCTCTATTCATACTGACTTAACTTTTTTATGTTGTGTGATATTTTGGGGATCAACATTTGAACGTCATTCCGTCTTTTGTAAAAGGATGCTTATTGAACCAATATAGTATTGTATGATTGATAAATGTGGTAGTTACTTTTGGTACCTAAATGATCAAGTTGATTTTTAGCAGCAGAAAGCAATTTTATTTTTCATGTGACTGAGTATGTTGCACAGTTTTAACTTCGAAAGAGAGGCTGATGTGCACATCCTGTTGTGTTTTGGTTCTTGGTCCCCTTATTTCCATATTGCCATGTCTGAGTTACATGCTTTATACGCACATAAGTTGACACAAAAAGATGTATAAATGCTAATAGTTACATGCAAAGCTTTTTAGAAATTGAATTTGCTGGAGTTATTGCTCGTGTTTTTGGTCCGCGTTAGCTGAACCCAGTCAGTTTTAATGTGAAGGCTATGTTGTTGTTGGAGGTGGTGGTAGTGGAAAGATTCCTCATGTTTTCCTTATGGTTAATTGGCAGGCCACACTATAATTTGTATTTGCAGAGCATATCTGTAAATGGCCAGACACTGTCCATTGATCCTTCAGTATTCTCAACTACAAGCAACACAGGAACCATTATTGATTCAGGAACAACATTGGCTTATCTTGCAGAAGGAGCTTATGATCCTTTTGTTAATGCAGTAAGTGTTATTGTTAATTCGAACAATTTTATCTCTCTTATGTGGAAGATTTTCAGTGTGACATTTGGCTGTTCTGTAGAAGGCTTTTCTTTGTAAAAGACAGCTAACAATTTACCTCTCCCCTTCAGATTTCACAAGCTGTCTCTCAGTCTGTTCGTCCTTTACTGTCGAGGGGTAATTCATGCTATTTGATAACATCCAGGTATCCTTCTGGTTCTATTTTGAATCATTTCATTTGAGAATACTAGTACACCTATATCTTTTTCTTTCATTGCCAGTTAATAATATATATCATTTCTTGTCTATCCAGTGTCAACGACATTTTTCCACAAGTTAGCTTGAATTTTGCTGGTGGCGCATCAATGATACTGAAACCACAAGACTACTTGCTGGAACAGAACTCCATCGTAAGTTCTCTGCCATTTGTATTTTCCTTCTTCATTATTGTAGGCAAAAAGAGAAGAAGAAAGAGGGCACCAGAACAGAGACGTCAACAGTTTCTCAACATTTGCTGGCTTGTCCTTTGTTTTCTATGAAAACAATGCAACTTACATGCCTATTTCAAGTCAACACAACCTGTGTTGGACCATTGCATTATAGGATCTAATTCACTAGACTTGTGCATGTTGATCCTTGATCAGTGGTGAACTGGTCACATATAAATTTGAGACTGGTTCAGAGGCACAAATACAAAATATACTTGGTGGTACTCAGGATTGAAGAGTAATTTTGGTATTTGGGTTGATCACTCATTCAATTAGAAAAAAAAAAGTAAATTACTTTCAAATTAGTGTTTTATGTGGAATGTTTTCTGAGATGGCGGGGTGCATGACCTAGATTGGATCCACTACTTTTTATGTTTGCCAGTAAATTAGAGTTACATTACTGTAGAGATTGATAATATAGCAATCCCCATCTGTTTTCAAGTAGCTTAAATGGGTATGTTAATATTTGGTGACAGGCTGGAGCAGCTGTGTGGTGCATGGGATTTCAGAAGATTGAAGGGCAAGCAATGACAATTTTAGGAGGTAAGCTTTTTAGTTAGAGTTTTTTGTTCCCTGTCAGACATTTATATTGAAGCCAGCCTGCATCAGGAATATACAAGTTTCACCCCATTTTGTAGTTATGCACTTATGCTCAAATTTACTGAAGTGCTTACCCATTCGTTTTGCAGATCTGGTGTTGAAAGACAAGATTGTTGTGTATGATTTGGCTAATCAGCGAATAGGATGGGCCAACTATGATTGTAAGTCTTCATCAAATTCCTTTTAAAGTCTTAGCTGTTTGTCTGAAAGTATTTTTAAAGCAAGTGAACCTCCTAACTGGAACACATTGTTGGGGTTTTGCATGAGTTCTTTGTAGCATCAACAATTGATGTGTAAAGAAGTAAAGAACATAGAGATGTCAAATTATCTAGCATCTAGCTTTTTCCTTGACTCAAATGATCCCTATATCACTTCAAACATATTGATTTGTTCCTCCATTGTCTCCCTGATTAGTAATTTTACTACACAGCTTATAAATCTTTTGCTTTTATTATTTGATAATGAAGTATTACCTTTGTGCTGTTAGGTTCACAGCCTGTGAACGTCTCCACAAGTACAGGCTCAAACTCAAATACATACATCAGTACTGGACAACTAAGTAGTAGCAGGCCCTCGAGCAAAATTTCTTACCCGGCGATTCTAATTGGTGCTATGGTAATGTTGACACTAGCGGTTTTTTGAGTAACATGTCAGAGGAAGGCTTCACAATTCTTAACATAGATATACCAGTTCCAGTTACTTCACTGTACTTCGTATCATTTTCCCTCTGCACTCCTATGCTTTTAGTCCATAGGTTGTTCGCCTGTCATTTTTATTTAGGGCACATGATAGGACGGATTATAGTTGGAGCAATAGGCCTTATTTATCTTGGTCTCTGTTGATCAGCCTCGTAGCATCACCATTTTCTAAATTGGCCTCTGATTATGTTTAACAGAGGGTGTATATTCCTTTTCCTTTTCTTTTTTGGTCTCACTGGGATGCAGCCTGGGAACTGTATCTACTGGTCATAGGATTGTACATGTCATCATAACAGAATATAGTTCAGCAATTGATAATATATAGCTGTATAGTAGCACAATAGCGCCATAAATACTTGTATGTACTATGGAGTTGCATTGGTTCTTTCGTTTTTTAAAATATAGTTGCATTGGTTTTGATAAGTCAACTATTTAAGCATTAGTGTACGCGTTTATATGGCCTTGATTCTTGTTAGAGCATGTCTTTCCGGAGAAGAATGTCTTAGCAACAGCTTCTTCTTTTCATCAACTGTACAAAATAGTGAACTACTTTGTACGAAAAGAAAAAAAAAACTATATCATTTGTAAGAAGATTTGGGGCTTCAGGAGGTAGCTTAAATGAAGAGAACTTATAACAATTTACAAAAGAACAAGGGTCAAACCGCTCGAGGAAAAATGACAAAATTGTTCAACAGTAAATCCAGTTCTGGCTACAGTATTGTGGTCGCCTGTCTGGCACAAGCTGAATTTGTCATCTGGTTACGCTTATCGTCTCGAACAAAATCTTGCTGTGCGTCTCTATGAAGCATAAAATTTCATCGCTGACCCCGAGTACCCCCATTGAATAGGGATTTACACTCGGTTGTTGTTGTTGCTCTCCAACAATCCCAACAAGATATATCTAGGCAGGGGATGCAAAGCATATCTAAAGATTTTATTGTAAAAAAAAAAAAAGAAGATTTCAGCAGATTAGCACAAAGGAAACCATGAGATGCCTCGAGTCTTGCTCATGACCTATGTCATTGAGCAAGATAAACGTAAGTGTAGCAGAGACAGCAAAGCTGGATGAGGTCCGAACTGATTGTTCTCTTTTTATAGCCTAGGTACTTCGGTGAACGGTAGTCATCTGCTGGTACCATATCATCACATGGAACGGTTAATCAGCACTTCAGCAGTAAAGAATGAATTGTATGGCCTTTTATGAACTTGATACCTGCATGACTGTAAGTGTAGAAATCAGACTGATAGATGAAAAATTTTAGTATCAATGACACATTAACAGTACCAGAGTCCGAGGTAAGAACAGTACTTGACAAACAGAGCTGCAATCTTGAAACCCAGCAAATTATTATTATACGTCAAAAGAAAAAGAAGCGCAACAAAAGGAAGTGAAATAAGAATACTCCAAGGAACAAGTCACTCTAGACAGGTAAGCCAGCAGAAACAAAAGCACAAAAGCAGATGCAGAGCCCCAATCAATGTGTGGACATGGAAACCACAGATGCATAGATAATATGTACTTGATTCATGCTTGAAATGTAATGCTCCTAAAAGACAGATTAATCAACCGGTCTAACCAATCTCATACGAAGCCTCCTTGAAGTCCATTTGTGTGATCAACTGATCAACTTCTTCCCAGCCGATACCAATCTATCTAGCCATTGCTATTTTCTATTCCATGTGACTGTTAGTACCTGCCATGCTATGGATGATGCTATGCTTTGTTTTGCAAGAAATTCGGTATCTGACTAAAAGCTCAAACTTTTAGGCCCCTATATATACAGCCTGTGGGGTGAAGGTCACCGCAGAGCACTGCTGTGCACTTGAGCTGCAAGGTGGAGCGAATACCAAATCAAAGAACAGGACTTACTATGTCAATTTGATCTTTTCCTCCTATCATGTAGATATCTTTACATATTTGCAACAGCATGAGAAAACCAGAACATACTCGCACAAAGAGGCCTTGCTTCATTTGCTTCTTTGGCAATGTTCAAAGTGCACCAAACACGGATTAAGATTGACATGGGACAAACTATATCAGTAGATGAAGTTCTGGATCCGCCCCTTTCATAATGAATCACCCTAGAAGTATCTCTTCCTTTATCCAACATGAATTATTTGGACTACAAGTCAGTACCAGAGTAACAGGTCATCAACAACACTAGACAAAGTTCTGGTGGCTTAACGAGGATATCAGTTTAATTGCTTTCTCAGCCAAGAGTTTTGGTTGCTGGCATGCTGCTGGTACCTATTTTCGTGAGATAAGACAGTTTGGTGTAAACATTGCAATGCAAGTCCTTGCATAAGCATGCAAAATCTGTTTCTGCCTTCAAAAGCAAACACTGATATATTATGGCAGACACCCATCCAATCATCCATCAAAACTAACATCTCTTCCGGTTTCAGATCAGATTTTTTTTTTTTTTTTGGTGTAAAGGGAGGCACTGAGGCCGGTAAGAATCGAGCCCCCAACCTTAGGGGTTGAAGATGTGTGCTCTGTTTATTGTTGTTGTGTTTTATATAGTTGTGTTTTATTTTGTTGTGTTTTATTTTGTGAACTCCTATAGTCCTATGATTTTGGATGATACAAAAAATGATTGTGCGGTGAAATGGTGAGGGATTCGAACTCGAGAACTAGTGTCTATGCTGTAATAGTACTATAGATAGATCTACAGTAGCACCTGCAGAGCGCAGACTACCGGTGAATTTGCGTTCCTTTTGGTTTAGCCGTTTAGCTTGGTATCATTTTTTCCTGTCATCGTTACAATAGATTTCATTTGGAGGACAATAGGATATGCCTTCCTGCGCGTCTTGGTATCTACTATCAAACTTGATCTTGTAGCGTTAGCTTCTTTTACAAGTTTGCCTTGGTTAGTTTAATTTTGTTTATTAAAAAAAAAAACATCATGAGCCAATGCAAATATTCTATTACAGAAAAGAACAAGAGGATATCCAAATTAAATGCACTGAATCTAATCTGATCTATGTGTCGATCATAAGTCAAAAATGCGCAATTTTAAGTCTCCCATTAACAAATGAGTTTTTTTTTTAATGTACTCTTTTACATTGTGCGTGCATGACCTGTGTATCCATCTACTGGGGAGACCGGGAGACTAACAAACCTTGTCAAACATTATTGTGCGTGACCTGTCAAATGAGCAATGAGTATGGGACCGAAGAGAAATCAGGTTCAACGATCTTGGCTTTGCTGGCTCGTACGCCTATTTGCCTAATTAAACAAGTAAACTTTGTAACCTGTAGGTTAGGTTGACTCAATGGTGTAATGTTCAATTGAGTTTAATTATGTTAGAATATCTAACTACATTAGCGGACTACAAGAGGTCCGGTATTCAATTCCCACTCTGTAAAATTTGATCAGTCCACACAAATTGCTAGCGGAAATTAATAGAGCTCTATTTCAGCGGTTATAAGACTAGTAGAGAATGTATATAGAGCTCTATTTCAGCAGTTATAAGACTGATTACTCCATCTACTAGTAGTTAATAAGCCATATAATTAGGCCCTGTTCGTTTAGCAGATTATTAGAAGTTTATTCAATAATCTTAAGCTCAGCTTATAAGATAAGCTTAACTTTTACAGATAAGCTGTGTTCGTTTTGTCAGCTTATCAAATAAGT
>ONZK01003545.1:10638-56697 GCA_900322385.1 Pharnaceum exiguum
GCTTGTAGTTGGAAAAACAGAGATAGAAGGACATACGACACTGAAAGAATATTAGATGGTTCTAATCCTTTTGACTTACCTATATCCAATAGCTGGTTGCGCATTATTATGGTTGTTTGAGGATTAAAACCGCTTAGTTTTTGCCACTGGTGGGATCTGGGACTCTGTATTATTGAGATATTAACAATGTTGGTTAATCAACAAGTCGGCAAAATTTCAGATTGTCAGTTGGTATAGCATGCATGATTTAGTGGCTGTTCATCAATGGTTACTTACTATCTCCCCTTTTTTTTTGTTGCAGGATCACCTTGCTCTGATGATGGAGTTGCTTGGCCCGATTCCTCGTAAGGTAATGAAACAATATTTTGAATGGAACATCATTTTGAATATACGATTCCTTATTTTTTCCTCCTTTCATAATTATTTGCAAAGTCATGCTTTCTTGGTATTATCTAATATGAATACTTGGAAAAAAAGAGATCACTCTGCTTATAAAACCTAGTAATCTCTTTTACATGGAAGTAGTTTTTCAACTAATTATCTTTGGCCTGGAGTTCACGTCCTTGCATATGTAATGGTTTCATAACTATTTTGCAGGTAGCACTAGCTGGACGCTGTTCTAGAGAGTTCTTCAACAGACATGGGGATTTACGTCACATACGGCGACTTCGTTTCTGGCCACTTGGTAAGGTGCTTAATGAAAAGTATGGAATCAAGGAGCAAGATGCCAAGGACATGGCAGAGTTTCTCATCCCTATCCTTGAATTCCTTCCTGAGAAGAGACCAACCGCAGAACAATGTCTTAAGCATCCTTGGTTTCAACCTGGTCCTCGGCTTCTTGAGCCTTCCATGCCAAGCGACCAAGCCCTGGCTGCAGGTGGCATAGTTCAAAATAACAACGACAATGAGGAAGAAAGAGTGGAAATGGAGGCAGGAATGGGTTACATGGCTCTTAATGGTGATTCCAAATCCACAGAAGTCCTGAATCCAACATCTGTTACGGCAGTACAAAGCTGATGAATAGGTGATCTTGGCCTGATCTTTTACTCTTGCCAGGCATGCATCTGCAACTTGTTCTTTCTCCCCAACTGTTTGCCAAGGAGGCAGGAATGGGTAACATTGCTCTTGATGGTGATTCCAAATCCACGGAAGACCAGAAACCTGCATGTGTTACGGCAATATAACGCTGATGAATGGGTGAGCTTGGGTCTGATCTTTTACTTTTGCCAGGCACGCATCTGCAACTTATTCTTTCTGCCCGGCCAAGTGTTAGCCATGGATGCCGTAAAAGATGAGCAGGAAAGAAATGATAATGAAAACAATTTACCATGCCCTGTCTTCAGGGGCACTGGCTTTGTTTCTTTATCCATTGTGATGATGTGATTGGATAAGTTGGGCTTCTCAATTTTATGACTGAGAAACCAGACTTGATCTCAATCTATCGCACCCCTGTATTCTTTGTTACTGAAAATGCCTTACCAAACGGAGGACTCCATTTCGCCCATATATATAAAGAGGATAAAAGAAAGACTACATGCTCATCAATTTGAATTATAGGTCTAGATAGAATGATAGGTAATGCAATAAGATAGAAGAACACTATAGCAGTTGCTTTGATAGAATGATATGTAATGCAATAAGATGGAAAAACACTTTAGCTGTTGTTTTTTACTTTTTTTTTCCTTACTTCTCAACGTAGTGGGTCAATTTCTCAACGTAGTGGGGTTTTTATGCAAATTTCCATTATTACCCTTTATATTTCTTATACCTCATTTTCCCCTCTCCCTCTCTCTCCTTGATTCAAGCGCATCAATCCGACTCCCCCCACCACATTACACGTGAATAGCCCCCATCCGCCGCCTCCCTCTGTCCCGACTGTTTCTCCCCCACCTCCCTTCTCCCCAGTTCAAATGTACCTAGGCCATTGCTCTTCCCCTCTCCTTTATTTAATTGTCGGGTCGCTTTTCTATCCATGCTTTACTCTCCCCCTCCCCTTTAATCAATTCAATCAGGTTGCGTTTTGGGGTCTCTGGTGTGTCCTGAATTGGCGGTAATGGTCGTCGGCTAAAAGGGACAGTATGTCTGCGGAGAAAACAGATGGTGAAGGTGGGTGGCAAGGGATTGAAGCTTTCGGTAAAGTGTGTACAGTTGGGGCATTGCTCTTTGTGACCATTTTTCTTTGTTTGATACGTTGATGTAATGGGGTACAATTGGTGTATTGCTTTGGTGTATTGCTTGACTTACGATGAATACAGTTGTTGACTTGTTGCTTTGCTTGATTTGCTTCATGCGGTCATGCCTGTAGTTGATTTCGATTCAAAGAAAAAAATTTACATTGCTTCCGCGTGTAGTTCATGCATTGCTTAGTGCTTGATAATTGTTATTCCACAAGGGTATTTTATGGAAATTTTACATAATTTTACACTGCGTTGAGAAATTTGCCCACTATATTGAGCAATTTCCTTTTTTTTTTAACATTCTATTGATCGGAAATTTTATGTGGATAAAGGCCTTTTTAAAACTTAATTTCGACTAGTGAAAGTCGGCAGCCCCAGCTAGCTCTTGTGATAGGTTAGCTTTCATGGCCGTTAGCTGCTCCTGAGCCACACGCAATTCTTCCTCCTTGTTCTTCAAGACCTGAGAAATGTCAGCCACCTGCGCTTCCAGCTACCTCTGGCGGGTTTCCTGCTTCTCCCGAAGAACGAAGCTCTCTTGGATCTTTAGCTCGTTTTTTCGACCGTAAAAAGTCGTGACACTAATATTCATTTATGCTAAGTGAAAAATCATAGTTGGAGGAAATCACAAAAAGCCTCAACAATTCACAAAAGCCTAAAATAATACCAAAACCTATTATACCAACCCAACTCTATGATGCTCCCGTTTGTATATAGCTCAGTACTAAAAAGTCATTTTTGTGTCGTTGTAAAAAAACCCTAGTCGTTGCGATTTTCTTTGGCAACGACTTTTTTTCGTTCTTGAGTAGTGGCTACTTTACATCCGATATCTAGTAGAATCATCGTTCATTTCTCTCCCCGCCTTGAAAAAAAGAAAATGCATTACTTTCTGAAAAATAATTAATTTAAGTGGTAACAAAAATATATTACGTTAGTTGCACAATGATTATGTTACACCTAACTTTACTACTCTCGATTATGTATGGCCCAATATCGGAAATAACCTCTGTGTTTTCTTAAACAAAGGTAATGTTGCGTACATCCGAACCCGAACACCACCACTGAATGGAGATTTACACTTGGTTATTTGTGTTGTTGTGATTGTGTATGGCCCAATTGAACTAAATTTTATTACTATAGTTATTATAATAATTTAACAAAAATAATAAAATACCCATAACTACTCCTTGAATTGAATTAAACCAAACATCTTTATTTAAAAAATGTAACAAAAATCAATCAAAGACAATGTTGCTATCAAAAAAAAAAAAAAGAAAAGACAATGTTTATTTTCCTTGTTAATTTACAGGAAAATGAAAAGACATATTCTTGTCTTGAATGGATGGACTGCCAACCATGATTGAAGTGTTTATTAGTGAAACAGAATTTTCAATAAATTCATTTTTTAAAAAAAAAAACAACACCCCTGGGCTGAGAACTATTTCTCATCAACTTTTCCAGAATAACAATACCACCCCCAATAACATTAACAACAAACTACTCCAACATCCAGACTAAATTCAATACACTCAAAAAAGTCAAAATAACACAATTTCATTTCCCGGCAGCCCAAATAAATAAATAAATAAATAAATCCCCTTTTTGCTAAAACCCTAATTATATCTTTTATTTATCCAATTAAATACCCAACAAACCAAACCAAACCAAAACAAAACTTCAAAATGGCAGAGGAGAGAGAAAGGAATAGAGATAGCTGCAGCGAAGGCAGCGAGGAGGAGGATGATTACTCGTCGGAAGACGAAGGGACGGAGGATTACCGAAGGGGAGGGTATCACCCAGTTAAAGTCGGCGATTCGTTTAAGAATGGGAGATATGTTATTCAGTCTAAGCTTGGGTGGGGCCATTTCTCCACTGTTTGGCTCTCTTGGGATACCGATAAAAAGGTTTGTACTCCTCTCTCTTTCTTTTCTCTTCTCTGTTTTTCATTTTGTTGTTTGACTTATTGTAGCGTTTGAAGAGAAGTTAGAACATTAGAGAGTGACAGTTTAGAATATAAAAGATTATGAATTATTTTTTTTAGTAGAATGCTTGGTGAGAACTTGATGTTGGGAGTGAATTTGATTGTGGTAATCCCTATGGAGGATATGATGAGGGAGTATTGCTTATAGTGGTTCGAAGAGAAGGCCTTGTGGTACCCTGGTGAAAAGGATGGAAGGGTGGGCGACAGGGCGAGTGAAAAGGTGGTGACTACTGACTAGTGAGAGGGAAATGGAGGCCGTGTTGAATTTGGATGAGTAGTGTCATCAACTTCAATATTGTGTTTTGGGGGGGTAGAGAAATTATCTAAGTTTAAGGGTTTCATTTGAGGGTTGAGGTGTCTCGTGTGTGTGTGAGATGTGTATGCATGTGTACATGTGTGTTTCCGGTGTGCCTATCTCACATGTATGGATGCTTGTGGGTACATTTTGTTTTTGTTGTGAAAATCTTTTAGGTTATGTTGTTGGTGTTGTTATTTTTCGTGAATGTGTCGTGTGATGAATAGCCAACGTAACTAGTGGCAACTATTTTAGTGTTTATAGAGAGGAATACTCTTTCAATGGAGGACCGTTGGGGTGTGGTGACTTTCTTGGCTTCGTTGTGGCTTAAAGTGGTTGGGTGTTTAAGAACTCCTATTACAATCTTGCAATGTATTTGGGGGAACTTGTAAAGCTTTTGGAGAGGAATCCTCTTCCGCTCATGTTTCTTTGAAACTTCTAGTGATAAATTTTCCTTCTCTATCTCTCCCTTTCTTTTGAAAGGGGGATAAGTCATATGTCAAACGAGGCTGCCAATGGGTTATAAAATTATAATGTTTTGGGAAAGGGGTTGATGTGGAGTAAATTATTAGTCGCTTTGTTTTAGACTTTTAGTTTACTATTGCTGTTGTTAATTCCAGAATAGATGCGTTGTAAAACCTCCCAATTGGTTTTAGAGTCCGATTGCTAAATTCTTTTATGAGTGCTGAGTTTTAGTTGAAGCTTTTCACTTGTTTTTGTGGGTTGTTATTTGGATTATAAACGACGGAATGTTGGCATACTTGGTTGATTATGGAAAAATCAAAATGGCTAACCTTCTGGCACTTCTGACTTTTGATGAAGTTGGGAAGTCAATACTTCAATACATCTAGGGTTAATCTCGGAAACAACCATCCAAAAAACAGGGGAAAAGTTGCGTAGGATGAACCCCAGGGGCCCAGCACCGTCATTGAATGGGGACTACGGGTTGATGTTGTTGTTAGCATACTTGGGATAGAGAAGTATGCTTTGAGAGAATGTGATGATAAAATGAAGTAATGTTAGTGCTTTGTTTGGGATAGTATCAAATATTTTGTGTTGGAGAGGACTGAGACTTTGGAAGACCCATCTTAATCTGATTGTGATGAGGTCCAATTTTCAGGTTAGTGTACTAGAATTTTTTTATTGGCATCATAACCTTAAGTGGGATGCTCCCACTCAGTTGGTAAGATGACCTCTTGATATGCTCTTAAGTTCGTGTCTATGAAGAGATCCTTTGGTTCTGTTGCTCTGTTCTTTCAAAAGGCAGCTCCTTTATATGGCTTGTTGAATTAGTACCTTTGTGAAATATAACGAGCATTCCTCTTGGTAGTTTCATGTTACTTCTTGGGGTGTGCCTCAGTACCTTTGTGAGATGTATAAAACATTTTATGCTTTAGTGGTGATTACCCACTAGGTTATGGTGCAGATGTTTCATAACTGAATAACGGTGTTTACCTCATTTTTTCTGGCAGATGTATGTTGCACTGAAAGTTCAGAAGAGCGCACAACATTACACTGAGGCTGCAATGGATGAGATAACTATTCTCAAACAGATAGCAGATGGGGATCCAGATGATAAGAAGTGTGTTGTAAAGCTTTTAGATCATTTTAAACATTCAGGGCCAAATGGACAGCATGTGTGTATGGTATTCGAGTATTTAGGGGACAATCTCTTGACTCTAATCAAGTATTCAGATTACAGAGGGATTCCACTTCACATGGTTAAAGAGATTTGTTTTCAACTATTGGTGGGTTTGGATTACTTGCACCGTGAATTGTCAGTGATACATACTGATCTAAAGCCAGAGAATGTTCTACTCTTGTCCAAGGTTGACCCTGCTAAAGATTTGACGAAGTCAGGTGCACCTTTGATTCCCTCAGCAAGTAAAACCAAGCTAGTAGCAGATGCCGGCCCCTCAAAAATAATGACAGCGGCAAATGGGGATTTGACCAGAAACCAGAAAAAGAAAATTAAGAAAAGGGCTAGGCAGGCTGCTCAGAAGTGTGCTGGAAAAGAAGTCTCTGAAGAGACTGAATCCAGCAATAGAGAACAAGATGAAGAAGAATCTCTTCTGGATGTTAAATCAAATGGAGACTCAGTTCAACCTCGTCAAGGGAAGAAGAGCCATAGAAGAGGCAGCCGTGCTACCAGGCAAAAGCTCTTGAAATCTGCTGACCTTAGTTGCAAATTGGTTGACTTTGGTAATGCTTGCTGGACATATAAGCAATTTACTAGTGACATTCAAACTAGGCAATATAGATGTCCTGAGGTTATTCTGGGTTCCAAATACTCGACTCCAGCAGATCTATGGTCCTTTGCGTGCATTTGTTTTGAGCTTGCCACTGGTGATGTTTTGTTCGATCCCCATACTGGAGACAACTATGGTAGGGATGAGGTATGATTACACAGACTTCCTATTTTTCTTGTTTTGCACTTGGTCATCTGCCTTTTCTTTGTAATTATTTGTATTTTTTTATACCAAATTGTGTTATTACATGTTACTGAGGCATACCCGAGTAACCATTACTCATAATCTATTGCATTGGCTCAACAAAGGCCTTTTTAATCCATTCGTATCTTCATCTTTGAGACAACATATTACACCATACCTCTGATTTGAAAAATAAATAAATACCACTTTCCCTTCCTAGCTTCTTTGAAATAATACAAAAATTTCTAACCTCCATTGGCTTCTTTGTTCTATGAGCAACACGATCAAGTCTGCGTATCCTATGTTCCCATACTTAAATCATTCGTAACCATCCAAATCTGGTAAATGAAAGCAGTAAGAGCAGCTGACAATAGCCTAATAGTTGTCTTTTTCCTGGAATATGGGCCCTTTGTATCTTCTTTAGATCCATCACCACACTTTCTGCAGGTCGAATCTGTTGTACTTAATCTTTAAGTCTTTAACTTCTCACTAACCATTGCATACCATTTTCTGCTGATATTGCAAGCAGACATCAAGGGTGTATTTAGTTGGAGAAGACAGAGGTGTTTCCGGGAATTTATCTGTAGGAGATAGAAATTGTGTTCAAATAACTCAGGGCTTGTTCGGGATTGTTGGTGTTTTAAGTTTTGAAAAGTTAAGAAACCAAAACCGGTTTTTGATTTTTGTTTTGAGAATTTTAGAAACCAACACAATCTTTGGTTCAATATAAAAAAAAAAGGAAAAAGGAAAGTCCAAGATCTTTGTTTCTTCAACCAACTAAAAACACCACTCTCTCCACCCTTTTACCAAAAAACCACCACCCCTATTACCGGAAGATAAAGGGATTGTACAGGGCTACAGGCCATCAATTTCAACTATCTTAAGGGTATTGAATGACCCGATAAGAACCGGGTCAAAAGGGAGATATGAGAGAGAAAGGCTTGGGACAGCCTTGGGGAGATCTGGAGATGTGGTTAGTCACTATTAAGTGAGTATAGCAGTGATAGTTGGTGTCAACCGCTAGTGTTTGTTGTTGCATGGTGGTCTGATCATTTTTTTGACGTGGTGGTCGGGGGTGAACGCAACAGTGGATAGTGGTAGTAGTTAAGTACTTCAGTGGATAGTGGTAGTAGTTGATGGTAATGATGGTGGCACCGATGACATCAACTAAGGGTGGTAGTGGTAGTAATGGTATGGTGGTGGTCATGATAATGGATGTTGTGGGTAGTAAGGCAGTAGGTGGTCAAAGTGGTGGTTTTGGCATGTGGCACTTTTATCAGCCTCGTGGTGATCTCTGGGTGTGAGTTTATGGGTCTTCAATTCTTGAAACAAAAGTTTAACTCCAAAAACGATTTTTTATTGTTTCTAAAACATTGTTGCAAGTTGCAAAAATATGAGTAAAAACGCTTTTTGGAAACGATACAGCCGAACAAGTTTCGTGTTGAAAATTAGATTTCACAACCAAAAACAGAAACTGGCAACAATCCCGAACGGGCCCTCAGTTTTCCTTATTTTTTTGAGAACAAGATCATATAAACCCGTGTTCTAAAATTTTACACTGGAAGCTAGAAACTGGTATTGGTTTTTTTGGGAAGTTTCCCTTGAAAAATGCTAGCATGTTTGTAGAATTGCCCCTAGGATAACAAGGAGAGGAGCAGTCATCAGAATGAATAAAATATAAATATCCAACCTGCCTTCTCACCTATATGTTGACTAAAATGGCTGCTCTTCCCCCCCTCTCACGCATTCTCTTCTTCATAGCACTTTTTAGAATCCTATTGATATCTGTCTTATCTCTCAAAGCTATCTATCTCTGATGGAACTTTCGTATTTGGAACTTTCCTCTCAAATCCACTTTTATATCTTATGTTTTTTTGAATAAATTTTCTGAACCACTGGTATCTTTTTCCTTTTCCTTTTTTTTTTTAAAATCCCATATTAATTGTAATACCCACCAAATATGATCCCTGAACCCTTTAAGAGGGTTGATCAGACTACCTATACCAGCAAGATGCATATTCTGTTAAGGAATCCCATTGTATAAGTACTCAACGTTAATTGTGACAGCTTGTGATTAGTGTTAGGATTGGTGACCTCCTGGGAAGTCACTCCCAAAATGCGTGGCGTGAGGACTAAGGACTGAGGACAAAGCCTGCTTGAATTCCATGTGGTAGTCTGTGAGGCCAGTCCCAAGACTAAGACTAAGATTAATATTGTAAGGTGACCTAAGCTGCAAAAGGGCAGGGTGTTACATTAATAGGTACTCCATCCGTTTCACAATCTTCCCATTTGTGGTTTGACACAATTTTTAAGGCAGTTGTTGTTTGACAAAACAAACCATAAATGGAAAAAGGGAGGAAAGTGAGAAAAATGATGCTGGTTAGGGTGGTAATTATAAAGTGTAGTCTAAAAATAGAAATGAGTAGAATATTGTGAAACATACCTATAAGGAAAGTGGGAAGAAGATTGTGAAACGGAGGGAGTACTAGTTCAATTGAAAGAAGAATTCTGGGGTTTCAGTCGTTTTGGCGGTTAAGTATTTTCTAATAAATAAATAAGTTTAGGGTGTTTATTAGTGATCATGTTGCTAAATTTGTAGATTTTTATTTTTATGTGTGTGCTTTATATCATAGAGATTTTTCAAATGAATGAAGTTTCCTTTTCCATTTTCTTTTTTTCTGCTCGTTTCTCATCATGGGAATAAATGGAGATTTGTTGGAACTGAACATGTTTTTCACTATCTCAAACTTCAAATATCAGTAATTTCGAACATGTTCGCTTAATTCTACCTGGTTTTCTTTTGAGATCAAACAGTTTGAAATTTACAGAAAATTGGAGATTTAGAGTTGCAAAATTGGAAAATTGTCTCTACTCTTTGCAACTGAACAGTGCCTTAGTGTTGGATATTTTGCAATCTCATTACTCCGTAATGGACAATTTTCATCATCATAGCTTCGCATTGCGTGGACATTTCTTTTGGAAAATAACCCTAAAGCCGCCATCCAAGATAGAAATAAATATTTCTGCATAGCAATTATGTCTCTTGCCCTCATCTGCCTGGCTTAATCCTGAACATAAGGATACGGAATATCTTTTACCTTCTGGATTATTTGATAGCCTTCTTTCTCTATTTTATCTTCTTTTTTTTTGATGGAGGGGTGGGGTGTATGGATGGATGTTGTTGGCATGAACCCCAAAATGGGATGTGTGTGTTGTTTGGATCGCATTTGGTCCTTGCTAGCCGACTCTGTATGGATTGTGAATTTGTGACTAAGGCGGTGGAGAAGAAGGCCGTGGATGGATAATGGATCTTATCTTGCAAATGTAGCCCTCTGATGTTCTGCACTGTGTTTTAGGTGCTAGTTGATGTGCAAGTTACCTTTTTAATAAAAAAATAATGGCATGGTGCACCTTATTGTTGATAGTTCAAGGAATTCTTTTGGTGTTTACTCTCTTTTTTTTGGTGTTGATGGCAGCTGGCTTGGTTTAGGGAAAATTCTAGATATTCTTGTAGAGACCTAGGAACGATTTGCAAATGTAGTCCCCTTGTACATCGGGGAAAAAAGGAACAAGGTTGGAGGACAATGAAAAAATAAATGGCTTAGACTGGGGCGAAAGTGCGAAACCAGGATTTTGAACTTACAAGGCCGAGCCGGCCTACATTACATCAATTAGTTAACTCCATTGAAGCATTTAAAACAACATAATTTAAGATTAGCTTTATTATTGGTCATTTAATTTTTTTCTTTTTTTTCTTTTATCACAACTTCACAAGGGTTTTTAAGCTGTTTTCACTAGTAAAGTATAATAGGAAAATATACGCAAGTCACAAGGTTTTTTCTTATTTCTTAAATAAGCTTAGATGTGTGTAAGCCTTGTGAGTTGTGACTTGCATATATTTTGCTAGTATACTTTACTAGTGAAAATGCGGTAGCTGGTTGAGCATTAGTTTATTGTTATTGAGGATCAACACCATTGAGTTTTTTCTGTTCATCCCAAGTGGGATTGGGGACTATGTGTAAGATATTTTGTGGTGAGCTGAACAACGTTGGTTGATCAACATGATGTCACCAAAATATTTCAAGTTGTCAAAAATCTGCATGATTCATTTAGTGACTTGTTATTTGATGATTAATATCTATCTCATTGTTTTTGTAGGATCACCTTGCGCTGATGATGGAGTTGCTTGGCATGATGCCTCGCAAGGTAATGAAATAGTATTTTTTATTTTTAAAACATTCGGTCTATGGGAATCCTGCTTTTTTTTGGCCGGGGGGAGAAGGGGTGAAATCGAAGATAGAGCTTTTTCCCCCTTAGTTTTCGTCTCTATTTCATATTTCATATTCTTCTTGTGAATACATGCTTTCTGGGTATATTTTCATTAGAATACTTGAACATCAAAAGAATTGTATCGGTCTATATTATCAGCATTTTTGGCCTAGCATATCTTAAAAAGTTCTTTTCCTAAGTATTTTCGGCTCACTTTACCTCCTCTTAGTCACATATCAACTACCTATCAGCTCTAATAGACTCTTACCATGAGACCATGACCAAAAGCAAATTTCCCTTTGTGATGCTTTTTATTAATCATTGTGAAGAGCGACTTAAACTTCATTTTGGTGATGGAGAAAGAGGAGGAAGAATGAGAAGCTAAGCCAAACATGCTTATAATAATGTTTCCTATACTGGAGAGAAGCTAAGCCAAACATGCTCTATGAAAACTAGTGATCTTGTAGTAGTTCTTCAACTTACTATCTTTGGACACAAGTTTAGTCCTTGCAAATATGTGATGGCATTGATTCTTATAATAATCTTTCCTATAACAATTTTATAGGTAGCGCTAGGTGGACGCTATTCCAGGGAGTTCTTCAACAGATATGGGGATTTACGTCACATACGACGATTGCGTTTCTGGCCACTTGATAAGGTGCTCAGAGAAAAATATGAATTCAATGAGCATGATGCCAAGAACCTGGCGGAGTTTCTCACCCCTATCCTTGAGTTCCTGCCTGAGAAAAGACCGTCAGCAGCACAATGTCTTAAGCATTCATGGTTTGAACCTGGTCCTCGGCTGCTTGAGCCCACCATGCCAAGCGATCTAGTCCAGGCTGCAGATGGCGAAGTTCAAAATAACAAGGACAAGGAGAAGGAAGATAGAGAGGATGTGGAGGCAGGGATGTGTAATATCACTCTTAATGGTGATTCCAAATCCATGGAAGATCAGAAACCAACAGCAGTACAAACCTGCTGAACTGGTGATCTTGGGTCTTTATCATACTTCTTTAGAGTGTGCCGCATGCATCGGCAACGTATTTTTTCTGCCCAACAGTTGGCAATGGATGCTTTAAAAGATCAGAAAGGAGAGAAAAGAAGATTGGAAACGCTTAGCCATTTCCTTTCTGCACGGGCACTGGTCTTGTTCTTAATTCATTGTGAGGGTGTGAGTGGATAAGCTGTGCTGGTCAATTTTGTGAGCGAGAAACCAGCCTGTCTCAATCTCTGTAACTGCTACAAATGAATGAGAAGATTGTTAGGGCTTAAGCCCTCTGCTTTTCATTTTTCTCATTTCTGCCTCATTATTGAGGCTACAAAATGTACATTTGAGCGGGATATATTGATTTATTCCTAGTTTTTTCTGTGTTCAGAAATTATAAATGCATCTCTTTTGTCATTACCTGTCCCGAGGAAATTATGGTGCTCCAACAAATCTAAACACAGAAAGTTAAATTTTCAAATCAATACTTACTTGGAATTGGAATGGCCATTGCTAGAATGCATTAGAATGATAAATCTACAGATTCTTTTTTAAACTCATTCATCAGTTTAGCAAAAACATTCATTCATCAGTTGTATTGAGAGGTGCAGAATGATATACACAGCAATGGCAACACAACATAAAACAAGCTGGGAGGTTTGAACTTAAAAATGCATTTAACTGCTCCCCATAAGTTGACGGTCTGGAGGATATCTAATGGTAGTAAGCAGCCCATAATTTAAGGTGTGAGGTCTCATCCCTGTCTAGGAGGAGGCTGTTTCCGATATGACCCACAAATAGGACCATCATAGATAAATCTGATGATGGTTATCAGTGTATGAGAACAAAAATATAAGGTAGACATGCCCTAAATAGAGGAAGCTACTAATGTAGAATTGTAGATAACGAAAGATTAAACAACAACAACTCAGTCGAATCCCATCTCAGATGGAGTACTAATAACGAAAGATTAAACACTCCTTCAAAAGAAATATGAGGTAGACATGGCCCAAATAGAGGAGGTAGGCTACTAATATAGATAACGAAAGATCAAACACTACTTCAAAAGAAACAGGCTAAGCGTACAAAAATATTCCTCCGCGCTACGTAAATGCTTTACGTAGTTTATTAACATAAACTACCCAGTTGTCTCCAAAATTAAATGGTTCTTCTACGTCTTGCCTTTCAGGAATAACAATAACAGGATAATAATAATCTCTTACCCATCCAAGAAAGAACCAGAACAGCGAAATCAGCAAAATCCACAATAATACCCGTGTCACTGATCCTAGATTGAACCACGTTTTGGTCTTCTTGTTCTTGTTGTTTGCACTTCCTCTATGTAATTGTAACTTAGATCTTTTTCTTGGTTTTATTGTCATGCTTTGTTGTGAGAGGGAAGAAAATATATCTAGCTCTCCGTCTCCTAAAAGTACTAGTTTTTCTGTTGGTCCTTCTCACAACTAGTTCTCTACCGTAAATCTATAATGTGACAATAATGTGGGTTCGTATGTATTTTTTTTATCAGAGGGTTCGTATGGGCAATTTATACCATACACCCCCAGTGTATAATGAGCATCGTACACCCACCTTGGTATGTAGATGATTAAAAGATTGAGCCCTTTATTTTTTATAAAGTATTGGGCCTAAAATAAGAGAAATAAACAAAGAGAGTGTACGGAGCAAGGTATACCGGGTGTACGAAATAAGTATTCGTTCGTATGTATTTATGTATACATATATATAATAAAATAATATAATAGATTGACTTACGTCGGTATGAATCCCAAACCGACTCGAACTACCATTTCTCCTCTCTTTTTTTCGTTGATAGCGAAGCGAATCCGTACATCCTACACCCGGTGTACCATGAGGGCTTGACCCAATAGCAACATAGCAGCCCAAAAGAAAAATAACCATATATATAATACACTATATAACATATATATGGGCCTGGTGTACTATGCTCATCGGGCGTAGGATATAAATTGCCTAGCGAAGCGACTTTGTACATAAGGCGAGTCGAGCAAACACCCAAAAAAATTCATTCAATGCCTAGCTGCTCCAAATTTCTTAAAGCTTCAAATACTTAATCTAGCCTGACAAACGCTCCTCCCTCCCGCCACCAGTATTATATTCCTTGCTCTGAATCCATGAGAATAGAAATCTGGAAGGAGTCAGGTAATTATTATCTTGATTTTACAGTCACAAATATAATGCAGCTTTTTGTCATTGCAAACCCGCAGCAAGTGTATATGGTGCTCCTACGCAATTGATAGGTCAATTTGCAAATGAATAGTTTAAGGGCTAATTCAGCAATGCATCTGAATTCAACAATTGCAGTGCCACTACATTTCTGAATTTCATCAATTACATTGCTTGTCTTCAGAAATACAAAATGGTCAAACACCGCCGCATTGATTACTTGCGAAACATATATGATAAATAAATATTTTTATTGATAACTTGCTGTATACGTCATATCGCGTCTAGTTAGCTTTCTCAGAGAGATAAGATCCACAAGCTAAATGCAAGAAATCAATTCAGTACAGGTACAACCATATATAGTTGTACAACCAAATGAAAAGAAAAATATGAAAATTAAAAAAAATTGAAGGGAAAATAGTTTCACACTGCATATGCGAACGTCATGTCACAGTATGCATAACACGCACGCCCATAGAGATATATATAGATTCAACGAGGAAGATGGTACTGTGATATCTCGTAATATGAATCACCACGGCAGGGGAAGTAACAGGCACATTCAACTGAAGTAACCACGATTCCTTGATTACTTCCTCCAGTATCAATTCCTTCCTCACTAGACTCATCTTTTCGTCGTCCGAATTCCTCACAACCACCACCCATATGTTTCCCAAAAGAGAAGCAGTCCTGTTTACAGGCATTTTCATTCTCCGGAGTACATGGATCTGTCATTACTGTGTTCCTCTCCAGGCATATACCTCCATAAGACTTAACTCTGAAAGTTTCTGCATGCAAGAACCAAATCATCTTTAGTTACTTTTCTCACTCAGATAGTCAGATATATAGTCAGATGAGAACTAGTACGGGGATGCATGGGTACTGTTGTAAACTTGTGATCAGTAGATAATTATGAGTTAGAAAAATCGAACAATATACAATTAGCCGATGTGAGACTGAGAGAGTAGTAGATCTATCGAGCACCTACCAATGTTCACACTAATTAACTAACAACGCGTTGACAAGTATGACAACATACATGTGGCGGTCTCTGGTGAGATAAAACGAACCTAATTTGTTTGCAGAAGGCTAAAGCTAATTAATCTCATAAGTTAAGCATAAGAATAATTATTAGTATATATGCTAGTGATAAGTTGTGAAACTAACATGATCTAGATCTGAACTATTCTATGGGATATAGCTAGAATATCATTACCGTACCCGTTATAAAAGTTAGTCACTTAAGCTCTATTTTGGTCGTCTGGTTAAGGGTTTAATTGAACTGAAAAAAATAAATAATTAACTAGAAAATACTGAATTTAATTAGAAAGAACTTAAGTTAAACTAAACTGTACGTTAACTACACACTTGAATGAAAAGAACTTAAAACAACACTAAAATATACTAAACTAAACCAAAAAAAATATACTAAACTAAATTGGAAAAAAAGAGTTAACTGAACCAGAACGTATAAGTTAAGGGCATTGGACACATAACCTGTCGACTCTATTTAATTGCTTTATTTTTATAAATTAAATGCATTAACATTAGACCAAAAAAAATAAAAAATAAAAAATAAATGCATTAACACAACACAACGCTAATTGAAATCAATAATGTTTGCAACACTAGACGTGTCGGTGTTCATGATTAGAAGTGCTCATGGGGCTTATGTCGTTTGTTAGGAATTTCAACGATTTGTTTAATCGATAAGTATTGGAGAAAATGTTATTCGATTCCGTAATAGAGAACTAATATTGTTCGGATAGTATTTTCTATATGTTTGAGAGATAAAACCAATTAGCTAGGTGATGTAATCTTGATGAGCTTACTTGTATAAAAATTTAGGAGCCCAAGATACAAGGGTATGTTAATTTTAGAGGCCCTGTACAAAATCTCAAAATGAAATCCGAATATTAAAATTTATTTACATTTCTTGATATTGAGTAATATAAATTAGAATTAATTAATGGCATTAGCTTTTTTTTTTCTATTAATAATAATGTTAACTATCTTTAATGTTAAATTTCAATTGTCAATAATAATTATTGTATTCAAAAGTTTTTCTTACACCACTTCATTACAAATCTATAGTATATATTAAAGTTAGAAATGCTCTAGCCAATAACCTTGTCTTGCCATGTGGCATTTAGCCATATTCATTTTCTTGCCATATGCCTTTCAATTAATGTAGCATTTGTACAAAATGAAAATTTTAAAAAAAACTTATTTAAAGAAAAGAAAAAAAGAAATCTAACTTGATGGTCATGTTCTTTTCAACTTCTATCAACATAACTATAGGTAGCAAACGGGTCAGGCGGGTCAGTTTCCAACGAGTCAATAATATATCGGGTCATTTCGGTTGCGGGCCGTTAACGGGCGGTTAGTTTTTGTTTCAGGTCGGTCTCGGGTTGACCAATAGGTTGGTGCTGCCTTTTTTATTTTACAATAAAAATGTAAACTTTTTCACATTTAAAAATCGATTATCCGTATTCAATTAGTTAGATAACCACATAATATGACGAATAAGTTATCTTAGAGATATCCAAAAAAAAAGTTACTTTTGAACAACTTTATTAGTGTTTTTGGGTCAAACGGACGGTTTTTCCAATACAACTTCACATTCATCACACACACCAATAACTAGAACAAAGTCTACACAAATGTTCTTCTTACCCTTTTACATATCTACATGAACAACAACGAGTGATGTAATCTAGAAGGAAAAGATTGAACAATCTAATGACGAAGCAAGAATCAATGCTTTGATAGTGCAAGCCCCCGGCGACAATATGTTATTTAGAATACTCAAATTTTAATGCATTGAATCTAAAACAAACCATGTTTTACCTATTTTCTTTGAATAAATTCATGTATTACTTACTCAATTCATTACCTTAAATCACAAATATCACATAAATCAATGTGTTTTTAACTTTGTCTGTGATTAATCACAATTTTTCGATCAAAACATCTACTAATGTAGTAGAAGGTAAAAAAAGAAAAAAGAAGAAAAAACTCTCGGATCCAGTGCATCGCACGAGTCTATAACTAGTTAAATTTTTAAATCGACGACGACAACAAGGACAACGACAACGACGACGACGACGACACGACAACAACGACAACGACAACAACCACAACGACAACAACAACAACCACAACGGCAACGACGACAACGACAACGACAAGAACAACAACAACAACAACAACAACAACAACAACAACAACCGAGTATAAATCCCCATTCAATAGGGGTGCTCGGGGTAAGGATGTATACAACCTTACCCCTGTTTAAGATAGAGAGATTGTTTTCGAGATTGACCAATTACTGCATTAAAGTATTGACTTCCAACAACTTCACCAAAAATAAGAAGTATTGGAAGGTTTTCATAGCCATTTTGCTATAGTTCATAATCACCTAAAGCTGAAAGATGGAGATAATCTTTGTAGGAATAATGCCTTGGTATCTTCTATCTAGCGCTACACGGTTCCTAGTCCGATTCGTTGTTTTGGGCCTATTTTATAGGTCGGTCCATTAGGTTTTTTCCTTAGGGTACTATATACACCCTATTCTGTTGTATTCTGTACAAGCCTCCGAAAAGCTAAATAAAATCTTTCTCCCTTCTGATACTGTACGTAGCCAACAGCCGTTGGTGAACCACTTACATATTTATTTGGATCCGTTATAACAATCTTTAAATTGAAAAACAAAAACTAAAGAAATTGGAACTTTTACATTTCTTGGCATCTGCAATTATGCACCACACATTGCATGAAAAGATAGAACAAGGGAATTGATGTTTGAAAAGTTACTAGCTGAGCTATCAAATTAGAAATACTCTACTTATATTATTCCTATATTTATAAAAAATATATGTTAAATGAGTCCCTAAAACAAGGTGCTCCACCTGCACTACCTCAAATATGCCCCCATTAAGCGATAAAGTGTGCTTTTTTCCATACATATAGTGACCTTTCATAATTCACATTAGAAATACGGTAACATTTTCTCCTCATAAATTATATAATACGAGAATATTAACTTTAAGTCCATGCATCAGCTCTTATGATCAGAACTGCATTCTATTAAACTAAACTAAACTAAGTACTGGAAAAATAAGTAACAAAGAACTTATGAAGGGTTGTTTTGCAATTTGGAGTTACTTTGCACCATTTTTGTCAAAATGAATCATCATAGAGGTAATTGTTGAATATCTATATTTAACAATTATATGAATGAGTAAACATAAATACCACCAAATTTAAGTCATTCAAAAGGATTGATAACACTACACATAACACTAATTAAGGCGCATCTTTTTTTTGAGGCCGTGATCCTATCTCTAAAGTATTCCACCCAAAGGTGGCTTAGACTTTGAAGTGGCGTTGTACGGTAGTCGAAATTGAGGCCCTAAAATATATAGTATTACCATTTAACAATAAATTATCTTTTTTATATAATAAAATGAAATAAAATACAGCATTTTTTCTTTCCTAAAACTAACACTAAATAGCAATTGTAAATTTATTTTGTTTCGGTTTTCATGTAAAGGATTTCTAAATTTGGGAGAATAGATTTAGGAAAGAGAAGCGGATAAGGAGGGAATGGAGAATAAAAAGGTTTTTTTTTTCCGACAAGCGGTATTCATAATATTGCAGGAATATTTTTTTTTTGATTTTTACAATGGGCTTAATTTTTGGACTTTTGGAACCGTCTTGCACAGGTCTCAGCCGCCCATGACTCTACAGTTAATCGTGTTAGGTGTACACTAATATTAAATGAGAGATCGGATAGAATGTCATTATCAAGGCGTGAGTAAGTGAAGGACAAATTCTATTTAAAGAACATGTGATGAATTGTGGAATCAATCCCAAAATTAAGTGTGTAATTATAAGGTGATCTCTTCGAGGGGGAGTGTTACTATTCTCCCCTCAAATTATAACCGTTATTTTATTTTTGATGGGAAAATATAACCGTTATTGGGGGAACGGAAAAAAAACATTCACATTGACATTTGAGCTAAACGCTTTCTATTAGAGCCGATTCTTTCAACGGTTTTGTAGAACATGTTAAACCATTAGGGATAGTGATTCAACAAATAAAATATTTGACAAAACAAATTACTCACCCTCGCCATCAGATTGAGCTCCAGCATGCAGCACAGAGAAAGCAAGGAAGTAAATAAGCGAACATATGATGCCAGAAACAAAAAGTTTAGCCATTGTACGTCTCTTTTGTGAATATTGATAATGGATTTTAATTACCACTTGGGAGCTACTCAGGCACTGAACATATATATACTGCACATGTACGACCTGTCAACTTCATTTAATTTGGTTGTTTATGTCTGTGAAATGATATTTTCTCTGTAATATACCACGCATATCTTCAACACAGCTAGCAATAAATTAAATTAAGCTTAATTAAATACTAGTCTCAATGTTTACAGTAGACGTGATGGGGGATGTATACGATTAGAAGTGCTGAAGAAGTTCATCGCACGACTGTTTAGTTTGTAATCGTTCTTTACAGCCAGCTGCATATAGATAATGCTAGGCATCACGTAGAAATAGAATAATGAAATAGAAGAGTGGAAGGCCAATCACGAGTAATAAAAAAAATCCACAGAAAATCTGGGCGAATCGAAAAAGATAGCTACATCGTCAATATTAAACCTTCAGTTAATAATGATTCATCCTGGGCTCCTGGCTAATGAGGGTATGTACAACCTGAAAATCATTGTTACGCCCTGTTCTTTAACATTTTTACAAGTTTTTAGTTTTGTTTACTTTAATAGCAATAGAATTCAGTTCATGAATACTCTTTACATTTTGTTAGCTATAATTCAAGTGAATTCAATTCAGCTTAACCCATGTTCACTTTAGTAATATTCACTTTTAAGGAACGGCTACTTTGTGAAGGCTAGGCTCCTTCGCTTTTTTTCTTGGCCTGATGTCGAGTTTATACATTTGAGAATCACTCGTTTTGTGCTGTGCTCACCGATTCCAATTGCAGCTCTACGCCTACAAGAGAAGCAACGCAGAGTCTCTACTTTGGATTTCCTTTAGTCCGGTCAAATTACAGCTAAGATACGTAGTTCACAAGAACAATCTCATAATCATTTGGGGATTGTGATGCATGCTTTGAGGACTTTCGCAACTAGACTCACATACAATTAATTTATTTTCGATCATAAACACATCAAAACATGCATCACAAGTTATTTTAGCTTCTGCAAATTTTCGTTTCTTTGTAGCCATCAAGATTACATTTCAAGTTAGCTAGAGGAATTAATGATCATAAGCAACTCATCATTCGGATGAATTCATTCCAGCATCTGAGTTTGCAACTCCAATGAAGCATATACCATAAACATTTAAAGTACAGAAGTGCAGTTTTATTCTCAAATAAATGAACATAGATATGGTTCTACACAACAGCAGTTTGTGTATTGAAACATCAATAGGTCGTGCATATGTGACCATCTCTGCAGAAAGCATGTTCGTATGGAAGCAGACAACTTTTCCCAATTGGGCCAATTCCATTTTAAGTCTTTTGTTTTTTTGAATGTTTCAAAACCTTATTGTTACTCGGCTACAATTTCTGGCTAGTGTACATTCTTACATTACATAATGAGAATTTTGTACAAAACTACCTATAAGTTTAGACTCTTTGTGAAAAACTACCTAAAAAGTTTTTTTTTGTAAAGAACTACCTATAAAGAGAAAAACATTGGTCAAGGGGTCTAAAAAGACCAAAATACCCTTACTAAATGTTTTTGAGGTTTCTTAATTGTAGAGAAAGAAATTCAATTGAGAAAAGATAGTACAAACACAACTTTGGAATTTCAAATATAATTTTGTTAATTTTTTTTGGAAGGAGATAAAAAAGGGAAAAACATTGACAAGTGATTATGAACAAGGGTATTATCGTCATTTCAGGTAGTTTGACAAAGTTTTTGCTCTTTGTAGGTAGTTTCTTACAAAAACAAACTTTTTAGATAGTTTTTCGCAAATAGGGCAAAGTTTTAGATAATTCTTTACAAAATTCTCTTACATAATTGATAACAATCTTACAGCCCCCTCCTTTCGAATGAGGAAAAGGAAGGGACGGACACATTTTAGTCGCTACTGATCAAGATATAGGATACCCCGATATACTTCACCAGTGGAAGCCGAATCACAACCTCAACAACAACAACATCACAGTGTGGTCCCATCTTAAATGAGGTACTGAGGGAGCCTGATGTACGCAGCGCCGCAGCCTTACCCCGAATCACAACCTCGTGTCAGGTAAACCAGCGAAGCAAGTGAAGGAAAAAATTAGCAGTAACAATTTAAGTAGCATCACTGTCTTCAATTGTATATACAAACAGGCTACAATATTTTCCTCGTCTTCAGGTAAGCATACATCAGAAAAAATCCCACCACGATACCAACCATGATTCCACCAGTTGTGAACCAAAATGCGAACTGCATATAAGTACACCACAGAGCTGGATTGTCAATCAGGACTCACACTACAAACTCGATTATTATTACTGAATGAAGTTCAACAATAATGTCAAGGGAAATCATATTGCAAATAATAGTAGTATAAGAGTATTAACTTTAACCATTTCAAGAATATAATGTTTGAGACTACTGACTTTTTTTTCTTCTGGTCATAGCATTATTATTAGTTTTGAGCTTTGTGGAAGGATTGTACCAAAACATTAAACATCAATCATATATTTCAATGCAACCTTCATGGCTTACTAGTTACTACTATTTTTTTTCCACCACAAAGTAATGATGGTCAGTCAAAGAGAAGCTTACGTACCAGATGTTCTTCAAGAAATGATCTTAAGTTCATGCCAAATATCCCTGCAACTCCAATTAACTTAGTAGTTTCAGTTGAAATAATCATAAATACAGATTACATCTAAGAAGCGATGATATATGAAAATGATTGTCTGACCAGCGATTAAGGCTCCAATGGCTACGCAAAATGTGCCAACTTGAAGGAGCAATTCCACTTTGCTTACTTCGAGTCGCCGAGAACTGCAAAGTGAAGAATGGATAACATCATTCATAATATCCTCTACAAAGGCTATACAATCAAGACTTATAATGAGAAATTGACTAGCTTAAATCTTATTTTAGCATTACTTTTCTATATAAGGCTTCACATATTTGGAAGTAGTAATTTTTGAACCATTAGACAGTTCTACATCTGAAAATACTAACTCAAACCCTCTACTTTCAGGGGGTGATGACAAATTGACAAGCATGATACTAACTAGCAAAATGAATGGCGGATGCTAAAGCCCACCAATCGACTCAAGTGTCATTGCAGTCAGACAGTTTCTAGTAAGTCTCTTAATTTAGAGCTGATTTTTTTGCAGTTTTGTGACAAGATTCGAATCAATCACTGGAAAACTAATATATATAATAACATCATGCTTATTTGTTTCAGACTATCAGCCTCGATTTCGGAAGAAGCTCATCCTAGCAGAAATCTATATTGGCGCTCACAAATGCTGCCAGTGTGAGATAAGTCTTGCGATTAACAACACTAAATACTAAGGTTGGCAAAATAGGCTGTACAGGGCATACAACATGACACATATAACAAAGGAGACCCGAAGAATGAAAAAACAGACATGCCTAGCTAGAATTCTTCCCTTTTTATGATAGAAAATAAAAATGGCTTGGGCTCAGGAAGAGCCATAGTGCCGTGAACCACTGTAGCCTGTAGGCCTCAACCTCCTCGGGTTACTGAATCTGAATGGCAATTATTGGCGGTGCAGTATATTATTGTAGCCAATGGAAATAGATTTTCGTCCAAAAGCTCAGGGCAGAATTAGATTTGGACTTCCAGAAACATGTCATGTATATATTCTGCCAACAGGGGACAAGGTTCAACCAAGTAGTCTCAAAGCCATTTGTGCACTTGGTTTACTCATTATCAATATGATCATATGAAGGAGGACTCTTTGTTTAGCATATACATAAGTAAGCATAATAAACACCATTCAGAAGGCGATTGTAGGTTATAGAGCAGACCTCAAATTGACTGCAATAGAATCTTCCATCTCTTTGGCAGAATCCAGAAGTCTTTCAGCTTGACCATGTAGAGATTCACACCTGCAAATGCAAGCAGTGCAGAAATTCATAATGACGTAGCTCTTCTTAGCTAAAGATTGGCAAAAGAAGCTTCTAAGTTATAGAGACTATAAACTGTCACGATTCTGAGAAAAAAGCTTACTAGTTGGAAACTCCGGATTCTGAACCCAGATTATACCAGAAACTACTGCAAGTCATTATACACGGCAAAACATGAAGGGCTTGTTTTGTTACATATGATTATGATAGTGATTTTTTTCATCATTTTATTGAGGAAAGCTAGAAAGGGTAGGATGAGAAAGAGTGACAGGAGACGAATGCAAAATGTGAGAATGATGCCTTCAAGACTTCTATCTGAGCTTTTCAAGTAGTCCGCTTCGTGTGAAATTCATTATTATGTTTTAGTATCAGTTTTCTTCTTCTTTTTTCTTTTTTGGAGAACGAGGCCGCTAGGTTAGGGTACTATAAATAGCCTTCTAATATTGAATTATGTTAACTGCCTCAAAAGACCTTATACAACCAATCTCCCTTCCAATTGTAGACTTGACCAACACCTCATTGGTGACCACAATAAATCTCGTTCTTGATTATTTGTTTCACTGCTTATTCTACCAATTTGTTATAACAAAGGATTACATGGGTCATTGCAATCAATTGCTCAATAACAATTGATGAAATCGTCATCATGAGTCCAAGGATTGTGGTTAACTCTGGACATGATGACTGCAGATATTATGTGTAGCCATTAGCAATGCATCCAACCAAATGCTATCATAGGTGTGTGCTAGAGCTCCTAAAGATAGATATCCTGTGACACTAGCATTAATGTAACTACAAATCTTAAAATAACAATCATGTGTTGATTAATCCGCAGTCATGCAGGATAAGTATATCAAAATTGCAGAGAATAGCATAGCATATGAATTTGATCTTTTCATATGAAAAAACAAAAGAAAAGAAAGAATGAAAGAATGGGTGAATGAAATCAGAGCGCCTCTTCCATGACCCACTAAAATTTGTATCTGATTTTTTTGGACGAAGGGTGAAAATAAGTTTTTTTTGTATATAATAAAAAAAAAATATGAATGGTGAAAATGGTACCTCTGAAGATAGTTTTCCAGTAGCATTTCAATTTCTTCCTCCTCTTCTGCATGGCATAGATCAAGTTATAAATACATTGATACATATGTTTAAGTTGCAAATATAAAATCCTCTGACTCACCATCTGCAATTTCCTTGTCCAATGGAACAGAACATTCTACGAAGTCGGTTATCTTATTAAGAGTGCAATTCCTTCCCATAATACATATCCTGCGTAATTCTTGCGTGTCTTCCAAAAGATCAAGCAGCATCTGCCTGAGGGCATCAGCTCGAGATCCCAATTCAACCTTGAAGTAATAAAGGAGGGTGATATGAGGAATTCATAATTATTATTTTTGACAAAGCAATGGGGATAATATATTTCCTTTGCTAATTATGTTGATCAAGACATACCAATGTTTGCTTGCTTATGCGAAGTTGTTCCAATACATCACCAGTCAAACGATTTGGAAGAACCTCAAGCAGTGTCAGAACCTGGTATACATAAGGAGTTCTTTACTTATTAAGTGAAAATCCTTATATAAACCATAATGATCATAAAGTAGCTCAAACTTTTTTGGCTGTCATCATCATTAATGACACAAATCTCTCCAAATGCAAGGATCAAGAAACAACTTTAAGCAAGATAAATTTAGCTTTTCTAGCTCCAGGTGCATGCCTAACTACCACAACATCAAGCACCACAGTTAAAAAAATATACTCACTGTGTAGCCATACTCACACGGGGTTCTACTTCCATCATCCTCTGTTCCAGGCGTTGTATTCTTGAGAGTAAGGCGGCTTCAACAACCTAAAATTCGGAATTCTTAGAGTTTTGAGATAAATTAAGAATCTTACTGAACTTATATACATCACAGCTGTGATGATATACTGTAGTAATATAAACCTAAGTAACAAATGATTTGGAAACAACAGCTATTTTGTGGCTCCTAAAAATGACTAACAAGCTTTGCTTATCTACTATTGATGAATTTCTACCAAAGAAAAAGACTTTTATGGGAGTTTGGTGGAGGTTCATTTGAGAGGGTCATCATGAGTCATTTCATCAGGACTGCTAATGATATTTTGATTGGTGTAAGCTTTCTTCCAATCACCAACCATTGTCAAACAGTAATGCATAAGAAATTAATGATAAGAAAAGGAACCTCAAGAACAAATGGCATTGATAGCCCTGCATTTGTATTTTGAGGGCTCAAACGAGGCAACAATGAATCTATGAAAGCCTTTCCACCCCTCCTGTAGACAATAAGAATGCATAGTAATTGCTGTTGACTAATAGCTAATAACAGAACTTATCTCTTAAACTGATGGCTGATGTACGAAACTAACTCCCGAGGGAGTGACTATACCTGTTGTAGTTGAATATGAGAACACGTTCCTGCATCACTATTGCACGCAACGAGCCCAAGTTCAACAGAATAGCATGCTCCCGGACCTATAGATTACATTAAGACAGAAAAAGTTGGCGATTCAACATTTGGGAGAGTTTTAAATCCTGGAATATATCATGGTGACAAAGCTTTTCAAACTATGAGAGCAACTGGCCAGGCCTGTCATGTCTTAACTGTTAAGCAACAACTTACACGAACACCTATTGGTCTACGTGGCAGATTAGTTCGTGCCATCTATATGGCACATTAGTTAATTTGTCAACCTTTAAGCAACATGCTCTCTAAATTCATGAAGAGGAATTTTAGCATTCCAAAGTTGCTGGAGTTCGTGAATAATCAGTTCACAGATGCAGGGACAAGTGTATGCAACCTTTCCATATTTTAATACAAAGAGGCTTAACTAAACTTATAGTACAGACAATTTTGGCTTATTAACACAGCAAGAGGAAAAGTCCAATCCGTATGGTACTGATCAAGGAAACTCTGATATGATGAGCAGTCTTGATTTCACTAAATCAGCCACAACAAGCAAATTCATGAACACCCTGACTCAAAACGCAAGTATTTAGAGATCCCAGACTCTACCAGTAAAGAGGGCGCCGAATTTGTCAGCCATAGGGATGGATCAACACTTCGTATATCACGAGGGCGAAGGCCTGTTAACAGAAAAAGGTGCTAAGTCAAAAGATATTCAGGAAACAACAACACCACATCCAAAATTAACATAACTGTGGTCTGAGGTAATGACATGTGACAGTGCAATTGGCAGTCATAAATTCGAAACTATATGTCATCCAAGCAAACAGCTAAAAGGCCATTTGAAGTTCTCGGTTACTCACCGCTAGATTTCAACAAATGCCTTCTGTAAATTTTCTTTGTAGATATAATCCCATCTGACTTAACCTCTACCACCTGTATCACCCAATCATAAGCAACATATAGCCTTAATCACTCAACATATAAACAAAATTAATATATAATCAACCGACATTTCCTGAAAATCACAAGTTTCACAATATTCAAAGACAAAAAACACATCATGTACCTACTAGACCATCTTCTGAGCTCAACCAATAAATTGTTTACTTTCTTTATAGGAAGCAAATATGCTGATATGATTCAGACTTTGTGTAGTTCCTTTGCTAGGGGATTAAGGGTTTTAAAAGTAACCTAAACATATCTTTATCTAAACTACACTGAACTGGAAAAAAAAAATTAAACTCAATTGTTCATCAAGGCTCTACAACCTTGCTTCTAAGTCATTGCCAAATAAATCTATTATTGGAGAAATGAATTACGTCATCAAATTTAGAAAGTGGACGGTTAAATTTGAAAGTCCTAAAAAAAATTTGTGGACAATTAAATTTAGTTAAGGTAACATAAGGATATTAATAATTGATTCACAAAAACTTGTGTGAAGCCGTTTCATATATGAAACTGGGTATTAATGACATAAAATGATTGATTAATGACCCCTCGATGGCCATTAGGGACCCCGTCTCATAATTTCTGTAATTGATTAGCACTACTCGAAGCTTCATAAATCATGTACTTTCAATAATTAAGCTGCAATTCTATATTGTTAAAGATTTCGGTTGAACTGAACGGAATTGAACTAAAGAACAATAATATAAAAATATATAAATCAAGTTTACACTAACAAAACTAAGAAGAAATGAATCATTACTTTATACAAATAAAATTAAGCTATAAAAAAAAGAGTAAGTTACCTACCTGGTAAACAGGTTCAGGAATTCCGAGGGAGAGCAAGTCAGACGAAGAAGACCTAGGATTACTTTCTCTCTCCTGCTCCTCTACTGCCTCAAGCTCATCATCATCATCAACCCCTGTCTCTGTCTCTGTCTCTGTCTCACTTAGACTAGTACTATCACTAAGCTGCTGATCCTCTGTCGTAGACTTAGCGAAGCTTCTTTGCTTCCCCTTCCCAACGACGACAAGGGGGAGGATGGACGTAAGGCAGTAGCTACGGCGGAGGGAGAGGGAGAGGGACATCGCCGTCGCCACTGCTGCTGTTGTTGCTGTCCATGGTGGTTGTTTGATGAGGAAGGTGTCGGAGGGAGAGAGGATTATGTTTGGTGGTAATTGTGATGATGGTGGTGGTTTAATGGTGAACATGGAGGTCCGGTGAGGTGGTGATCATGAAGAGAGGAGAGGAGAGAGAGTGGAGTTGAGGTGAATGTGATGATGATGATGATGATGATGATGATGATGATAAAATGGTGGGATTTTTGGATTGCGGTTGGATTGGATATTATTTTATGTTTTTTCAAAAAATTCTGTTTGGGAGGCTTTTGAGTTTTCGCGGGGCCACGGAACAACTACCAGTTTGTGGCTCCCGTTAACTTTTAAAGTGCCGTGTGTAGTTGTGTTAATTGGGATGGTGACCAAACGAGTGAAATATAAGTTTAAGATATTTTAGGTTTAGGTGAATTAAGGTTTGGCCTAATTATAAATTGGTGTCTAGAGGTTTAGATATTATTTTTTTGTGACACGAGGTTTGGTCTAATTTTAACAGTCAACCCTTCAACTTAACGGTCAAACCACTAAAAAGCTAACGGCACCAAACCTCAGGTCACCAACAAAATAATATCCAAACCTCGGGACATCAATCCATAATTAGGCCAAACCTCAGGACACCAAAATGTAAAATATCCTAAGTTTAAATATGATAAAGTTTAAATATCAAATTCCATTAGTGAAGCCATCAAGAGAAAAAAAAAAAACAGTAATGAAAAATGTTGACCAACGGATAGAAAGGAAGGGAAGAGAATTGATACTGAAATTTCATATCAAGTTTCAACCTAACAATATCAAGTTTATTATAAGGTATTATCATATCAAGTTAATACAAGTTTTTTTCCAAGTTGAAGTATACAAATATCAACACCGACAGTCCAACAACCAAAAAGTCTTTTTGTCAATATTGAGTGAAAGTATTGAGGGGCAACCGGGCAAGTTTATCCCTACAACTCATTTGCAACTCTTTACAAATTTCTATGTATGCCACATCATCTTACAACTCCATTTTCACTTCCACGTTATCCCTACAACTTTGTTACAACTTTCTTACAATTCCTTTAAATTTGTGCAAATGTTTTAGTTTTTAAAAATAAAGTTTGGATAGGTATAATTTGAGGATAAATAGAATATAATAATCAGCTAACATTTATTGAAAAAGAGAGAGAAAGTTGCAAAGAGGCATATATGCAACTTTGTGAGAGTTGTAAGAGAATTATCCCTACAACTTTGGTTGCAACTCCCTTACAACCCACAGAAGTTGTAGGGAAAAAGTTGTCATAAAGTCCTTTATAAAGTAACACTGCAGAAAGAGTGAACTTTGCATCGTGCACAACCTTTTTATGACAAACCAAATACAAGCAAAAAAAATGTGACATTGCATATTGAAGCTTCCCTATAGGAAAAGATTTTATCTAGTCGGTTATCACCTTATACGGGGAAAAAAAAATATACTCGTCTCCAAAAAAGTTTCTCAAACACTTTTGGTAACCGTGTAATGGTAGAAGATTTCCAAACCGGCTTTGGTGTCCAAAAACGGTACAGTGTTCCATTTGTCTATCACTTAATCAGTTAATCTCCATCCTAGGTGATTTGTTTATACAATTTGTTTTAAATGTATATCAAATCACAAGCGATCTGGATTGAAGTGGCACGTAAGATGGTACACCATTGTACGTGGAACAGAAAAGACGATTTCAAATAGATGCCACATGAAAAGTATTCTACATCCCGAGTATATGCAATACCTCAAGAAACCAATCAAATATGTGTTAACACAATGTTTTATGACGAAAAGGAGATGTTTCGAGAAGATGCAACAATTGTTCGTGATTCGGTTTTAGCCGTAGCAGATTCTTCTTTTTAATGGTCCCTTGTTAAGTTCCTCGTTTAAAGGTGAAGATGGTCATGTTCTAGCTGTCAAAGTAAGGAAAAGAGAGCTCCCACCTTCTACGTTGTAGTTATTAGGTTTTGTTGAACTTTCTTTACTTGTTGTAAAAAAAGAAGCTTTGTGACGGGTAAATTACCCTTAAAAAACACACAAGTGTATTAACTACGTTAATTATTTTCTATTTGGTGAAACATGTTTATTTAGACATTGGTATGAACCATAAATTCTACTTACAGATTTGAAGGTCAATAAAATTAAAGTTCTACTAGTAATCACTTTTTGTGCATTATTAGTAACTCTTCATAATATGTTTGTACTTATGAATTGGTTAGAAAAATTTATGTTAACCTATTTCATATATAACTAACTTAGGCCCTGTTCGGGATCATTGTTAGTTTTCAGTTTTTGGTTTTCAAACATTTTCAACTTGGTGATAATGAAGTTATTTTTGAAATTAAAACATTTGGCATGCTATATCCTGTTATGATTTTCAAAATTGACAACAATAATTTTAAAACCACTTTTTCTGGTTTTCAGAAACTGGTTTTTAGTTTCAAAAAAACTGAAAGGGCATGTTCAGTTACAGGAAGCGAACTCCAGTTTTCCTTCTCATTTTTCAATTATTTTCCCAAAATTCTATCTCATAAGAAAATAACAAAACAAATTGCAAAACATGTTCATTTGTCAATAATTGCTTCCCACTTCTTTCTAGGCATCTAACCCACCGTCTCTCTCTCTCCATCTCACACCAATGCGACAAATCCCACCTGCGGGCAGTCAACACTCACCACATCACCATAAACCCTCACTATTCACACTGAACCGCACACGGTACTCCATTAATCTCCCCCATTTAATCATCTCCTTCTATCTCTCGATACCCACCCACGAAACTTCACCGCTCCATCCACCACAACGGTGAGCCAAAATTCATAGATTTTGAATCTGTTGCCTCATTCATGAACAACATTAGTCTTTCGGCTTTGCAATCTTGCGATCTAGAACAAAACTCACGGTTTCCAGTTTGCCACCAACAAGGACCCACTTGAAATATCTGTTATGGTTCCACCTAGTGGTTGGCAACTAGTGTTTATGGTGCCTTGCAGTGGCTAGTTGTTCAATTGATGTTGGCTAGGACCGGTCGAAGGGGTTTAGAGGGGTGTTACTTGGTTCTCTAAATTGGAGATCACAAGACCCATTTGTAAAGAGAACTAGGAGACCGTCCAAATGACGTTTTCTCATTTCCTTTGTTAATCGGGAAAACACGGGATTCTGTTTTTCTGGTGAAATTTAGAAAATTTTACATTTGAACACATTTTGAGAAATCTAGAAACCGGAATGAACACGGTCAAAACGATCCCAAACAACATCTTAGATAACCAATTAACATTTTTTGCCGTTCCGTGTCTTTTACAAATATAAAATAGGTTGATACACGTTTTGTGTAAATTAGCCATCACTATTGGTAATTTTCTCCCCTTAATTTCTCCATTATTAACGTTAGATAAGGAAAAAAGACCGATAATAATTAATGAATTTTTTGATGTTAATTAAACTAAATACAAAACCCCCAACTTATCTAACTTTCCCTCCACCACCCACCGTCCAGTCCAGTCCAGTCCAGTCCACCATCTCACACTACACTAGTCGTCTAGTACTACTGTAGTTCATTCCACAGTCGACACCCCGTCTCTCCCTCAAAACCTTCCCACTTCCCCCCATTAAAATAATTTCAGCTAATTTAAAAATGACTCCACAAGCATCTCCGTCTCCAACAAACAACCACCATCAACAACAACAACAAGAACAGGAAGCAGCTGACGATGTTGAGCTTCTCCCAAACGCTACTCTTTCCTCTCACCACCCTTCTGCCCCTCCCGACGAGGTCCCACCAACCCACCCCACTCTCTCTATAAAATAATAGTTTTATTTAATTGATTGATGTTTCTTGCTGTCAGCTTTATTTTTTATTTTCTGAAAACTAAACCATTTTATATGTATATTGAATTTCCTTATTCATTTTGTTGTTGTTGTTGTTGTTGTTGTTCTAGTTGCTTAATAATAGTTAATGATATACATCCTGATTTCATTGATGCATGTGTGATGACTGGAAACGTGGTATTGTGTTATTGAAGATGGTTGTGCAAGGCTTTCTTTGTGCAACGCAATTAGTGTGCTTAGTGTAAGGCAATGGGTTGAATGATAGTGTCGAAGATTTGGTAGGAGTTGTTTGGTGTGTTTAATTAAACCTAGTGCGGTTTTTTTTTTTTTTTTTAGGAGGGGCATTAGTAGTTTTCCTAGTGCTTTGAACGGGATTCCTCTTGTGAAATAGTCTCTCCCGTCTTGAATTTCTAGTCGACTAGATGATAACGAATTCGACCGAGGAGTAGTTACTAGCGAGTAACTCGGCGAGCTTTAAACTCTTCAAAATAACTTGAGCCATGAGTTGAATTTTTGGCTGCGTTGTGGGCTAAGTCTGGAGGGAGGGGCCCACTCTCTGGCGTTTGTGTAATATTGGTTTAGGAGGACATCCTGTTCTCCAAAGCCAATGTTGTTTCACAATAAAATTTATTCTGCTATCAAAAAAAAAAGAAAAAGAAAGAGCCATGAGTTGTATGCTTCATTGAGGTACTTGTAACACAGTCATTTCCCCCACCCCCCTCTCATTCATGCCTGACCTCATGGTTTTGAGGTTGCGGCTAAACCAACTAGCATCCACTTATTTATCTGATGTGGAGTGTCTTGATTTGGGACTTTCTCCTCATCTATCATTGCAGGCTAAAGGCCTGTTCTTTAGAGCTGAACTTTACCAAACTGAACTGAAAAAAAAAAAGAACTTTTTGTTTAATTGTTTTGACACTCGAACAATTATGAAAACCCTATCAATATTGTGCGTTTATGAAACTACATGATGAGACCATTCCAATGATATACTAATAACTCCGAATGGATATCGGGATCATAACTTATGGCGTTCACACGTTACGAGCTGAATTGCGAAAAACTGAACTGAAGTTGAAAAGAACAAGGTCTAAGTTATTTGGTAGTTGTCCAATTTGCAAGCTTCCTTTTTTTTCTTTTGAAAATAAACTTTGCGCCATTTATATTAAATGGCTACGAGATTTTCTTTGTGATGTAAATTTTAACTAGTATTCTAGTACCTCTGCATCTGAGTGGTTTTTGTTGATCTTCTGATTCAGTTATTTGACATGCCGACGACAATTGATCCTAGTTACATAATCTCCTTGATACGTAAACTTCTGTTCAAATGGAAGATGCTGGACCTGCTTCAAGTGAAAATGTCGTTGGAAATGAGTCAAACAGCTTAAATGGTCATGTAGAAACCATGGAAACTCAAGGTGACGTACAAACTCTTAGTTCCAAAGGGGTTGATGATGTGACAGGACTTGGAGTTGAGCATCCTAAGAAATCTGCTAGAGAGGAAGTCTGGGAGGAAAGTGGTTGCGTTTTGTGGGATCTCGCTGCTAGCAAGGAACACGCAGAATTCATGGTAATTCTACCTAGTTTATCATGTGATGCACATGCTGCTGTTATTTTTTTTCCACCCTGAAGTTTCGATCTCTCTTTATCTTTTTATTTGGATTTGTGATATCTTAGTTCGGACAATTTCTTGCGTGGTAATTTTTTTTATAATTACCCTCGGTCCCTTGCCCTGCAGTAAGCGTAATCGTTTAAAGGGAATAATTGCTACAAAATCACATGACATTAAAGTCTGTGCCAAGCAACAAATGTGCACAGTGAACATGTACAGGTTTTTGTCTGTTTTTAAGAGAAGAAATGGGTATTTCTTTGCATAATTGTATGCGAACGGCTTTGAAGACGAAGAATGAGGTGTGGAGATTGTTGAGGCTGAAGGGGGAAATGGGGGGAGGGGGGGTTATGACGAGACCATAATATACCTTTCGAAGCCAATGCGTGATATTAATGTAGCTTCTTCTTGTGCATGAATGTCTGCATTTATATAGGTGTAGTGCAAGATGTGACTCGCAACTCATGTTGGCCAGAGATACAAATTTCAATTGTTGGCCATAATTTTTTTAGTCTTTACAAAGAAAAAAGAAAATCATTCTGATGTAGGCTATCAGCCATGAGGAAGGTGCTTTGTGATATTGCACTCCTTATTCTGTTTTCTATAGGCTGTAGTATATCTTTGGCGCTACTGCTAATAATAAGCAAATTTTGGGGAAATTATCCAAGCAAAAGTGAAATTTTTCATAGTTGAGAAATACAGAGCCTACTTTAATAACAAGAAAGCATCCTTTATGCATTTTATAATACAGAAATCATGGAATTTTAATTGTATAAATGTGCTTCAGGTGCAAAATTATGTTCTTGAAGTCCTTTTGGCTAATGTCAAGACATCTGATTCTGCCCGTATTACTGTAAGTTATACCTTTTTTTTTGGTAATACATCGTATAGTTATCATTGCAAGTTGCTTGATATTTTGTTCACAAGAAAACAATTCAGGTGGTGTTTTTTCATTTGACAGGAGATTAGCCTTGGAATTTTAGGGAACCTCGTGTGCCATGAAACTGTTATGGACAGGATAGACTCCACAAACGGATTGTTGGAGGTAATAGTAGATCAAGTGTTCTCTGATGATGCTCCTTGCCTATGTGAAGTCTTTAGGTGACGTCTATTGATAGACTCTGCTTTTCAGTGCTGTATCAACTTCTTCAAACTTCCCCTTCATAGTAATTCTTTTTCTGCAGATTGCTTACATCTGGTATTCAAGGTAGTCACTGTGCTGTTTGGGCAAAAGCTTTGCAGGCTGAGCGTATCTTAAGCCGTGTCCTATGGATTGCTGAGAACACCTTAAATCCAATTCTCATAGAGAGGGTACAAAAATACCTTTTTCTTTCCGAATGTTGAAAATAGATATAATCTTGATATGTTTCCTGTTGGATTGGCATCAGTAGTTGGACATTGAAAATGCATATCAAAATTGATGTGATCGGTTCAGTAAATCTTCGATAGTGGATAATATTTTGGAAGTAGCCTTTTCAGTGCCGCTGTACCATCTCAGTCCTTTCAGGGAAAGATAGATAGCTAATAAGAATAGAGGGGAGGTGGGATAGGCATGATTGTAGTAGACACTTGGAGAAGATTCTTGTCTCAGCGATTTTACTTACATTCTGCTTGGCGCTTCTACTTCTTGCCCTTACCCCTCTTGGAGCTGGTGACATGGTGGAAACCATAGGAGAGCAATACTTGTTTATTTACCGTTAGACTTGGTTCACTTCTGTTTATTGTCAGATTATCTGTGCAATTATCATGATACACCAAGCCTCCCTCACTTTATAAACATTATCTTAGTCCAGGCATATAATTTGGAAACTTGCTACGATTGAATATCCTTTTCTGTTCCCCTTCTCACCTACTTTTCCTTCAATCCTTAAGTTTTATTCATGTTCACCTTTAGACTCTTGCCTTTAAGTCTGATGATGATTACATGCTAACTTTGTCTAGCCTAGGCTGTGTATGACTGAACTTGCATTAGTCAATATGTATTATTGTTCAGAATGTTTTCAGTCCTCATTTCATAACAAAGAGGGAGACATGAGCAAAGGCATCATTGCTAGGAAATAGCTGTTGTTCTTGCCCACCTCCAGTGTACCGAGTGACGCCAGAGATTGTAAAGGAAAAGTGAGAAGAGGGGCAGAAAAGATGAAGAATATAGAAAAAAAATAAAAATTGAAAAGCCTACGTGTGGCTGATTTGGCAGTATGGATATCTGCTTCCGGTTTGTGAAATATATGCGAGGCTACATGTTTCAAATTTCAAATCTTTGCTGTAGGCCACAATTTTGAACATCTCTAGTTTTGTGCTTCCAGAATGTGCACGAGCTGTTGTCAGGCTCTTCTGCATGGTAGGCTCTTTGCTGTAGGCCACAATGCTCTGCGTCTCTGACTGATGCTTGCTGATAACTCACCTTCTATGCTTTCTATCAGTGACTTATCTAGGTGGGAGCTAGAGTGAGTGTCAGTGCTCAGTTAAATTGTTGAAAAGAATTGTTTGACCAAACTAATTGTCTTCTAACCTTTCATATCAACTATATACCTTCCTGTTGTCTCAGAAAAAGCTGTATAATTATGTGAATTAGTTTGAATGAAAACCTTTTATTTCTTCCATTCAAATGCAGTTTATGTGATTAGTTTACTGTGATTGCATCTTTTTCTAAAGTGCCGTGTTAATGTTTTATTTGCAATGTACTTCCAAAAACATCTATTTAGAATGCGAACTATTTAACCTATCTGTATCTTCCTGTTCATCTGAGCAGACTGTTGCATTGTTGCTAGCAATTATAGAAGGCCAACAGGAAGTCGCACCAGTTCTTCTTCCAACTCTCATGAACTTGGGGATGGCAAGACTTCTTGTTAATCTCTTGGGTTTTGAGATGGGCAAATTAACAAGTGACAGAATTCCTGAAAGGTAAGACCTTTGTTGCCACCAAGTTTCTCTATTTCTCAATTTTCAACTACTACTTATTCTTAGAATTATCTTATGGATTTCTGCACTACCTGCACTCCTTCCCTCATCCTGGAGTGATTCTCATGGTCGAGTTCGCAAACACTTCAATAAAAATTGGTTATGTGGCTGATAGCGACTCGGAAAGAACATGTAGCGGGAATGCACCAGAAGCATTCTATGAAAAATAGTTTGCGCATCTTATTATTAAAATTCATTGAGGGAGGGAGGGAATACCAGTTGTGACACTATCATCTTCTGCTAAGGTGCTTATACCTTGATATTCTGTCTGCTTCATAATGTTGCAATCCTGTTTTTATTAATGCGGCAAAACAACCATTGATTTCCTTCAACTCTTGATATAACATCTCAACCTGCAATTGATCATGGCTTCATCCCTCAATCTTAAGCGTCTGTTGATAGTTTAAAGCTATTTGGGAAGCCTTGTGCTTAGAATGAACAAGTCAGTCCTAGTTACACAGAGAGCTTGCAAAGTTATATTAAGGGATGAACTTAGATTTCCTGGGATGTATAAACTTGGGGTTTAATGCTATCTGTAGGCTTACATTTACGTTTTTGCATTTAGCATGCTACACAAGTTTTTTTTTAAGATAACATGGGTATCTAGGCTCTGCCTAACTAATCCCATAGGCCCTGAAGTTAACGACTGGTAAAACCTCTAGTGGCCTGAGGGGACTCGAACTTGGGACCTTTGGAATAAATCTCAGAAGTCTTACCAACTGAGCTACCCACTCAGGGTTTCATGCTACACAAGTTACCCTTGTGTCAGTGATGTCTTCATGGCTTTCTATGCTTCACAAGTTTCCAGGTACTTTAATCTTGCAGGCCTTTCTGACCATGATGACTGTATAGTCTAATGCAGAAACATGTCCAAGTCATCTGCGAAATTGGCATGCCAATTTGTATATTGACTGATGTTAATTTGTTTTGCAGGTATGCTGCTCTTGATTTCATCCTTCGAGCAATTGAAGCTCTATCAGTTATTGATGGTTATTCAGAGGCTATATGCTCCAACAAGGAACTGTTTCAGATGGCTATGGAGCTTGTGAAAATCCCTGAAAAGATTGAGGTAGGTCATTTTTCTTAGGTGAAATTGCTGGAATAATCCCTACTTCGGTCGATTATCCCAAAATAATCCCAACTTCAAAAATTTTTGTTGGGAATAATCCCTACTTGGACTCTCATAGCCCGGAACGATCTAATTCAGTTTTTACAACAAGTTTTTTGATAAATTAAACCTTACTTAAGCCATCAATTTTAATTTTGACTATGAAATACATTAATTCTAATGAATATATGAATAGCCAAAGTTTTTATTTTACATTTTGACATATTTTAAAATGTCATGGGATCATTTCGGGCTACAAGGGTCCAAGTAGGGATTATTCCCATCAATTTTTGAAGTTGGGATTATTTTGGGATAATCGGCCGAAGTAGGGATTATTCCCAACAATTTTGCCTTTTTCTTATGACAAAGAACTGTTTCTGATGGATGTGAGCTGGAGGTTTGCGTTTCCAGCGGGCCTTTTTTGTTTAATTTTTTTTTGGGACAATCTTGTGATTTGGGAGGGACAAAAAAAATGTAGCCTGTTGTATATAGCCTCTTCTTTGCTTCCTGCCTCTATCTGTCTCTTTCTACACTTAGTTAATGAATACTCTCATTCTGGCTGTGTAACTAATAGGCAAATGTTATTATATCAAGAGTTCACTTCTGCCGTCTGAGCAAATAAAATGTTGATGGTGTTTAGCCTCTACTTGACCAAATTGATTTTTCTTGTGGAGGGAATCCCATGGGTTTGTATATTCTTATGAAGATGCGACAGGGTATTTTGGATGAAGAATGTGGCACTGTTTCTCGCAAAATTGAGAATCTTTGGAACTTTAGGAGTGATGGGATTTTCTTAAACTTTGAACCCTTTTTTATAGTTTGCACCAATTGTTTGTTCTCTTATCCGTAAGAAATGCAGGGAAAGAATAAGAAATGAAAATAAAAGAAGAAAATGAAAGAAAATTCAACTCAGCCCTCTTTCTCCTCCCATTAGCCAACCCAAATCCCTTCCTTCCTCTCCAGAAGAGGAGCTCCTCTGTTGGGGAGTGAGTATTCTGAGAATGTAGGTGGCACCTGAGTGGAAGAGGGCAGTGCAAGGGACAGGGTTCAGAGTTGTACTGGTGGGGAGTAGGTGAGGCATGGGGTGAGACAACACAATAGTGTCAAGAGTGGGAGGGTGCAGTTTTTAGGTAGGAAAGGAATTTTTTTGGGTTAGGAGGGGCGTCAAGGGGAGGAGTGCAGGTATAGGGAATGGCAGTTGGGACGGGCACCATGGTGGGGTCGATTGGGCAGAGAAGAGGAGGTGAGACGGCAGACTAGACTAGGCAGAAGAACGATGCAGCCGACGGCATTGGGGCTTGGGAGCCTTACGAGAAAGGATAGAAGAATTTTGTTATTCCTTTTATGTATCTGTTTTTCTTTATCTGTTTTTTTGTATCTTTTATTTTAATTCCTCTTCATAGCAACACAATAGTTGCACACTCGGTTACAAAAAGAGTAGTGTTGTTTTACTTTCATTCTTCATCTCTCTTTATTCTCTCTTTCAAATAAACAAAAGGAAGCTGTGGAAAAACGATGGAGCACTACCTTGATTTACAGTCAAGGCTGACATCCTTGTTATATGTTTTGAAGTTGGTTAAATGTTTTTTGTAGTTTATGTGTTGGATATCTTCTTCTCTACTTTCAGGAATTCACTCCTTAACACTTGATACTGACTGCAGATCTCCAGTTCATGTGTTACTGCTGCAGTTTTGATTGCTAATATTCTGTCTGATGCAACTGGCCTGGCTTCAGAAATCGTAAATGGTGAATGTTTTACAATTATCTTGTTCTAATTTTCTTGCTATCGTTTACTGTTATCATTTCTTCGATGACTTCAATCAGTACTATCGTGAATCCTAGGGTAGATGGCCACTGAAACGAATACTGTGGTGAAGTATTCTATAGCAGATTTTTTGCCAATTTATAAGAGCATTGAAACCAGAGGTCCTAACCATACTATATTCATTTATTGTAATTTTTGTTGTTGTTTCGAGTGCTTTTGGTGTTTGGAGATTTGAGAGAATGTGGTTGCCACGGCTAATCGAGCTAACACTGTTAATGTGCAGATTGTCAGTTCCTGCAGTCTCTCCTGGATGTAATTCCTTTCACTTCAGATGATTTTGAGGCAAGGAATGCATTGTGGAGCATACTTACACGAGTTCTATATCAAGTTCAAGAAACTGAGATGACCCCCTCGAGTCTCGGACAACTTGTGTTGCTGCTTGTCAACAATTCAGAACTAATTGAAGATATTCTTCTTGACAATGTGTCTGATGAATCTGCTGAGGAAGATGTAACGCCGGCAGGTTCTGGGTTGAAGCTGAACTCAAGAACTTCTGCTGTATCCTTTATCTCTATTTGTATTCATGCAAGTATGCAACACATATTTTAAGAAGAATTCAAACAACTATTTGGTTTTTCTGGGTCCAATTATTAGTATAATATTGCAGTTTAAGGAATTTGTTTTCGTCTTCTTAACATGTCTCAGATTAAACTCATTGTCAATATCTTGAATAAGTGGAATATTTTGAGAGATGACCATCCTGAAGAATTTGGCAAGACATCTGCGGAGGGAGATCATGCAGATGCGAGCAATGTCCAGCAATTACTCAACTGCTGTTTGAAACATCTGAGTTAGGTATGAAAAATTTTATTTATTTATTTTTCAGCCTTCATGTCCTACTAGGAGCTATTTTTTTCTGTTGTATCTCTTTGACTTGGTACATGGATATGTGTTTGATGATGCCTACTGGTGTAGCTGATGTCTGATGACCATGTAACCATGCAAGCACCCCTTGATGTTTCTTTCATTGCTCATGTCTGATTCACCCTTTGTATTCGTCAATTGATCTAAGGTAGATATTCTTCTCTCCGACGTGCGTCCTTGCTGTAAAATGTTCATACAATACACTATACTGTGCAACCTTAAATGTATTAACAGAACTGGCCTTCACCGTGAGGAAGGATCGAAGGACCATGCCTGTGTTATCTTTAATGTTACAAAATAAGTTCTGATGTTGGCTTGAGCCTTCAACTATTTATTCCCCTGTTTTTAACTCTAACCCCTCCCCCTACCTTCTTCTTGTGGCCCCTTCAAAAGAATTTTTTTTTTTGGGGGTTTGTGGGGTGGGGGGGTGGAGGGGAGTCTTTTGGTTGGGATGTGGTTGCTACGAGTTGAGTAATCAACTGAATACCCTTGAGTGGAGACTGATTAATGTGGAAGCAATTGGCAGAGTGCTGTATTACACAGTGACCAGGTACAAGTTTCGGTAATTAGGATATTGTGTTCCAAGTAGTAAAGGTTTTGCACAATCATAGCAGCCCGGCACTCCATGTCCACTTCCCAACTACCTTTCCCTTTGAGAATCTTTTGAAAAAATGTACTCTAGCAATGTTCTGTAGTTTATAATGATCTAGCTGGTTTGCCTCTTTCACAGTCAGGTTGAACTATGCTACATGGTAATTTTCATACTTTTGAAGGGGGAATGTCATCTCTGTGGTGTCTTGCTGTACAACAATATAAAAGAATACTACCTAAAAACTGTAGTTTGTTAGGGCTGTTCAAAAAAAACCGAAACCGAAAACCAATCAAACCGAACCGAAATTTAGGGTAATCCAACCGATATTTAGAAACGGTTAACCGAACCGAAATAACCATTATTATTTTGGTTCGGTTTCGGTTAGCTAAACTGCTATTCTCGGTTAACCGAAAAACCGGTTTTTTTTTTTTAAAGTAGTAAAGCAAACAAAATTAAACCAAACTCCAAAAGTCCCAAACATTCAAACAGCCGCACTAAACCACTCCCCCCTTCTCTCTCTCTCTCCCGTTTCTCTCCTTCACCCCCAAATTGATTTGGGACCAAAACTTTCATCTTATTCAATCTATCACCCCCAAATCAATTAGGGGCCAAATCTCGTGTGGTTTTTGTTGTTTTTGTTTGTGTTGGTGGTGTTTTGTGTTGTGGTGGAGGGAGGTGAGAGAGTGGATCGTGGGGGTCTGGGGGAGATGGTGGTGATGGGGAAGAGTGTTTAACATTACCATCTCCATCGTGTAGTAGAGAAGCTAAATACCATCTCCATCGTGTTGTTGTTGTTGTTTTGTGTCGGTGGTGTTTGTGTTGTGGTGGAGGGAGGAGAGAGAGTGGATCGTGAGGGTGAAGGGTGGTGATGGTGATGGAAAAGTGTTACTAACACTGAAGAACATGCCCTTGATGAGTTGATGGTGATGGCCCCTGATGTGGAAAAGCATACTAAGTAATGTGATTATATCATTGTAATCAATCAAATTGGTGTTTGGGACTTTGGGCACTTTGTTTTTGTTCATTGGAACTGTTGACTTTTTGACCAGGGAAAAAAACGGTTACTTCTGGGTAACCGAAACCCGAACCGAAAATCTCGGTTCGGTTTCGGTTTTCAATTTCAGCTAACCGAATTTTCGGTTAACCGAACCGAAACCTATTTTCGGTTCGGTTAACCGAAAATGAACACCCCTATAGTTTGTCGTGTGCAGTGTAAGAGCTTGAGTTTTTTTTTTTTTGGCCACTTAGTCCCAAGTTCCCTTTTGCACCTTTCTGAAGCAGTTTGTTTTCAGAGCAGCTTGAAGTGGCTACTGAGCCCTAGCACCAGGAGTTCATATGCTAAAAGCATTTCTCTTTTCTTTTTCTTTGTTTTTTCTTTCCTTTATTATTGTGGGGAAAAACAGAGCCTCAATAACTAATATTGATGGACCATGGTTTTTGGTTATTTTGAGAGAAGTCAGCTAATCATAAGATGTAAAATGTTAATTGGAAAGTACGGCACAATTGTTTTGAACTATGAAATGTGTCTGACATCTAAAAAAGTGTTCTTATAAATCTATTATAGCAACTAGGAATTCTGAAGAAGTCATTACTCAAAATGTTTCCTTTGAAGTTGACGCAAGTCAAATTGGGTCAGGTTATAGGTGGCTCCGTATGAAGTTATCAATCGCAGACGTATTAGTCAATTTAATTAATGGTTAATCGGACAGTAGTCCTTTCATCTGGTTTCTTTCAGGAAAAAAGAAAACGTTTTTTAGACAATGGTGGAAGTTGGGGCCTACTCATTTTGGAACTACTTTCTTCCTGGGTAAATTGGCAGAGTTAGATTATTCTCAGCCATTTGGGACTTTGGGTAATCTTCTGGCTATTTTTTGGTGTGAAAAGTGATTTGTGTTACTGAAGTACGGAGTATTTTTCTTCTATAATTCTTAGGTACACCCGGTGTATGTTTACACCGGGTGTTTTTGGTAAAGCATTATAACACAATATCATTAGTCACCATTTAAATGTCATCGGTCATAAATTCACCCGGTGTACCAAAGACTTGTTGATTTTTCTTTGGTACATTGATGTGGTGGGAAATAACCCTTATTGGGTCCCAAGTTTGAGTCACTGTAGGGCCATTGGAGGTTTTCTTGGTTGTTAACTGCACTAGTTAGAGTAGCCGAGTAGCAGGGAAGAGGATGGATTAGTGAGAGTAATTGTATCTTAGGAGTGTCTTCAGATTTGGCGAGCATCTGGAATGACTAGTAAATTATTACTTTATTCTGCCTCAATTTGTCGGCCTTTGGAGCATTAAAGGTTTTTGCTGGTTGGTTCCAATATCACAAATATTCTCCCGGATTGGCTTGGTTTCAAGTCGTGGAATCAATGTTGAATCACTGTTTATCCTAGGATTGCACTCTCTTTCTTGAGCAGGGCATCAACTCGTGTATTTATACCGATTAACCCAATTTCTAAATGCTGGGTTAGATCCATAATAGATCCCACTTGAATTGGGATCTTTTGGCTGAACTATTCCTGTTTTTGAAGGCGCAACCCCATTATTATGTTTGGTTTTTCGTTGTGTCTTCTATTTGGGAATCATTTGCAAAACTTGAAACAGTAAACTATATCTTTATTATATCTCTGAATATGGTGATAAGTCAATAATCATTTCCATTTCCCTTGTTTATTCAGATCCTACAACTTTCAACCTTTAGGCCATGCCTGGATTGGGGGTAATGATTAAGAGGGTAATATGATGAATTTCAATAGGGAAAGAGGTGGATGTGGTGGTGGTTGATGAAGCAAAGAGGGAAGAGGAGGGGAATGATTACTCCCAAATGGAAGGAATGATTACTCCAATAGAGAGGGGTTTAATGGATTACTACCAATTGGGGAGGAATGATTACTCTCTCTCCACCACTTACTTCCATTAACCACTTGCCCCAACCACCATCTTCCTCTATATTCTTGTATTTTTCACCCTCATTACCCCTTAATCATTACCCCCAATCCAGGCGAGCCCGAGGATACTTCAACATGATTTAGAGAACAGTTTAAAAATGAGCTGAAAAGTTTATTTTTGTAACGCTGTGTTTTTTGTGTAATCCATCATTGAAGTGTAGACACGAAATTGTAAACATCTACGGGACTTGTAAGGTCAAAATCTTGGATGACAATTGATTAATATTCAGGTTATTTGGCACAAAACTGATGAGCTTTGCTTTTCCATAAAGCTACGCAATGAAAACATACACAAAACCCTGTATCACTCAAGATGCAGTACTCCATACAATTTTGTTGGCTGTTACCTTGTATTCCATGATATTCTACTGTGTTTTCAATGTGATTAGGCTTTTGTATGTTTTCTACTGCAGGTTTCTTGCGTGACTATTTGTTGCTGGAACTTTGGGTTCTTGCTTCCAGCCTGCCTTTGATTGATTCTGAGACTCTTTGTTATACTATTACAACTATTTAGCCCCCATTTTAGGTTGTGATGAAATGTCATCCAGCAGCTTGATAGAAGAAAAAAAATCTACAGGGTGGAGTCTTAATTTGTGAAGGTCAGTTGGAAATCACGGTTCCAAAATTGCTCATCTGGAAAGCAAGCAAGATTGTGTGAGTCAAAATCTCGAGAAAGTTATCCAGGGGTTGTAGTTCTGTGTTCTGTTCCCTCGAAGCTTGGATGGATATCAGTTGTCACTTGATATTGCATGCATGTACTTGCTCTGCCACCCTGCATTGGTCAGACTTTATTAATTGTTATGTTGTCGCAGGCCAATCAACATTTGTACATAGTACAAGAAGTGATTACATCTTTTTTTTTGTGGGAACAGTGCAGCTCAAAAATGGGCTCTTCTTGATGCTATTGTCCTCTGGTGCTGAAGGAGCTGAAGATCATTTACACTGATGAGACTAGTTCAAGGAACAAGGAATAGGAAGAAGAAAAAAAACAAATCTTCCGTCATTACTCACTATAGTCACTGGAGTGGTGAGTCAGAATATGTTAAAGCTATTGATCTCCCACTTTTCAGGTAGGGCTTTAGGCTTATGTAATACTGATCTCCCACTTTTTTAGGATACCGATCTCTCACTTTGCTTAGTACATTCTGTGTCATTTAGTGATGACATGGTTTTATTTGCTGTGAAAGCAATGTGCTGAGCCTGACGCCCTGACCTCTTGTGGAGCATATTAAGAAAGAATTATTGTACAGTTAGTCTTCTGCTTCTGTACTGATGATCGATAATCAAAATGAATTCTTGTATCCTTTCTTAGTCCCCCATCCAAAGCAATTTTGGTGACTTAAAAAAAGAGTTAACGTTAAGGTCGGAGTTAGAGCAAGTCAATACAGACGTTGCAAAATGTGGAAGGAGATGCTTCATGCTTGCATTGGCGTGAGAAAGCATCACTTTTCATCACTCCGGATGCCAATATGACATCATGTTCACAGAGAATCCAAAAAAAAAAAAAATGTCATTGATTCTGTGTTATTTGCCGATGACATATTTGTGTTTTTTTTTTGAATGGATGACATATTTGTACGGAGAAGTGCCAAATTGGTATTTTAAGTAGAGGGCTTGTGCCAAATTGGTATTTTAAAAAAACTTTGTGACAAATTGACCTTAAAAGAAAACTTTGGTACCAAATATACCCAATTAAGCCCAGAACCTGCCGGAGAGACCCCGACGCAATATATAAACATTTTCCCATTTTATTTTATTGTTTTTGTTTAAAATAATCATTTATATCCTACTTTTATTGTTTTATTTTTTTTTCTTTTTTTTTTCCTCTTTCCTACCATTTTATTGTGAAGAAAAAGAGAAAATAAAATAAAATAATAGGATATAAATGAATATTTTAAACAAAAACAATAAAGTGAACTGGGAAAATGTTTTTTTAATTGGGTCGGGGTATCTTCGGTAGGATCTGGGCTTAATTGGGTATATTTGGTTCTAGTGTTTTCTTTTAAGGTCAATTTGTCACAAAATTTTCTTAAAATACCAATTTGGCACAAGCCCTCTACTTAAAATACCAATTTGGCACTTCTTCGCATATTTGTATTTGCACTGAGAGCAATGAGCTGAACTCTTGCGAAACTGAGCATAGTCATTAACAAAGAGATACCGTCGACAAATTGTATTCTGCTACTATACTGATGATCGAAATATTTCCAAATGGACTCTTAGCTTGTAACTGTCCGTTCTTAGTCCCCATTCAAAGCAAGTCTGATGTCTTATCAAAAAAAAAAAAAAAAAAACTGTTAACTTTCAGATTGGAATTCAGATCTTAAAGTCCATACTA